>JARHVA010000585.1:4372500-4630000 GCA_037957365.1 Torreya grandis
TCCAAACATCTGACTTCAACTAGTATTATCCAAATGGCAAATACAAAGCTTAGATGTATTTTATGAGATACATGGATAAGAATCTGGATTATTCCCTATAATTTAGGTTTTTAAATTAGAATAACCTAGCCATGGAATGTTTAAATAATATAATTGTAGACATCCAAAAATAATTAGGCCAATCCACTCAATTGATTTATACCAAAAAGGACACTTGGCTTAAGTTATTAGCCATCTTCAAGTTCCATGACTAGTAAGATATAGTAAGATACTGATCTGATTATAGATAATAAAGAACAAGTTCTTCAAATGATAAGTGATATTAAAAAGATTAAATAAAAGCTTTAGAAATCCCATAGTCAAAATAAAAACAAAATCAATGCTATAGGCACTTAATTACATTTTCAAGTTCCTAAAATTAATTTTTTGATTAGTAATCAAGATAACACATAAAAGGACATAAGAAAAATTGAAAGCATAACTGGTAGCATTACTAGAGAAATTGTAATCCAGTCATCAAGGATAGCCCTTATTCTTAATATTTTTCAATAATTCAATCAACAACAATCTCAGCTACTAGAACCATCTTCACAACATAAATATTTAGACAATCTAGTTATGAGTTTTAATGATAATATAAATACTTGGAATGATATTATAGAAAATTCAAATAGAGTCTATCAAACCTAGAAAAAATAATTTATTAGAACAATATGTGGACAAACTTTTCCAAGTAAGCATGGCCAAATAGAATTTGTTCATGAAGCATAAGCAGTATATACTAGTTATCAAGGGTTTGCTCAAAATCCTTTAGAGGGGCAAATGAGAACATTGAACCTTTAGCCATTGATATGGAAAATTTCCTGTGAACCTCCTCATAATAAAATAAATGATCCATGTTATGTTAGCATGGACAAATTCTCAAGTGATATATTATATAAAAGGACCTAAATAAGAAGAAAAAAATCTAGCTAATGGTTTTATTGGTATTATAAAAAATGGTGGGATTTGGTACATCCCAATAGTCATCAAGCTATATTTAGTTATGATCAACCAATCATTGATTTGTGTAATTATTTGATTCTAGAATTTATTGGAACACTTGATAATGGTAAGCCCATGAATATGACTAAGTTCATGAAAGTTCAATTATGTGACATGAGCAGACTAGATGAATACATGCATTACATGGAAGGATTATTTTATAATTTAGGAGATGTCCATAATCCTGCATATAAAATCAAGTATCTAGAATGTTTTCCTGAATACTTTGCTATCCATAATCTTGCATATAAAATTAGGTATCTAGAATCTTATCCTGAATACTTTGATAACATGTATAAGAAAGTAATAGGTAGTGAAGTGAAATAAATATCATTTGATAGAATCAACCAAAATATAAGAGGTATTCATGCAAATTTGTGTAATGAAATAAATCAACATAAGGAAACCTTAAGATTTCATAAGGAAATAGATGTCAAGTTCTGTCAAAGTTAGGTAGATAAATTTGGATGTGTTGATTTAAAAGACTAGAGTAAATATGGTAAGAAAAAGAAAAAAGAGACAATAGCCTCCATGTTGTTGCCCCACTTAGAGTTATAAATCATGGAAGAATAAAAACTTCATAAAAATAAATATCACAAATAGTAGACCCAAAAATATTGTTAGAAGGTAGAAATATGCTTTTATAGAAAAACTAGTACAGTGTTATATCTAGCAGGGAGAACACTATGCTAATAAGTGTCTAATAAAATAGGAGCCAAAGAAAATCAACTTTATGAGTTCAAATGGCATTAATGAGGATGAACATGTATTAATTTATGAATATGATTTAGAATATGAATCATACATTGTTTATGAATTAAATGATAGTCAGGAGGACCAACACATGAATCTGAATCATTATTCTTTAAAATTCTTGGAATCATCTAATCATGACTCAAAACTAGGATTTTATATTCATATGAATTTAGCAATGCCTTTCTTAGATTTGTTGGCACTATCCCAATACCTTGAAAAAATGAAAAAAGGTGTAATGAAACACATGCCTATTTGACTACTACCAAAACTACCCTCATGAGACAAATATAGAAAATAGAGAATCAATATTCCTTAAAATTATCCAAAGAAAATATTTAAAAGGAT
Source organism: Torreya grandis (assembly GCA_037957365.1). Lineage (NCBI taxonomy): Eukaryota > Viridiplantae > Streptophyta > Pinopsida > Cupressales > Taxaceae > Torreya > Torreya grandis. The sequence continues at coordinate 4,374,646 of JARHVA010000585.1, forward strand.
AGGTTGCAACAACAGATTTATAATCTTCAGTATTAGCCATCCAAGATAGAATTGAACAAGCTTATAGCTCACATGATCATTCTAGATCATCATGACAAAAAACTAGAATAGAGGAATTAAAATTATTTCTCTCTAAATCCCAAACTGAGATAGAAGCACTTCTTAAAGAAGAAGAATGAGAATACAATACTGAAACAATGTTTGAATACGAACTAAAACACACTATAAATTTGATAGAAGAAAGACATTTGCATGATGAGGCTATGTTTTTCTCTCAGGGGGAACTTATCATACTCAACAAGTCGAGTCCCAAAGTACTAATAATCATGTTTGTTATCTAAAAATAAAATGGTAAGGATTTAAAGAGTATCATATAGATGTACTCTTAGACATAGGAGTTGATATTTCTCTTGTAAGTTATCACAATATTCCCATAGATCAATGGCAAATTGATTTCCATAGGTTGACATTTAATATTAAAACTATTATATCTGAATGGTCTACAATAGTTCTAGTTCTAATTAATGGTAAGAAATTGTAATTTAAAGTTGTTAAAAATGAGATGCCTAATTGTGACAAGATAATTAGTTCAAATAAATTTGATCAGTTATATCTTATATCCATTATTGAACATTAGGTAACTCTAGGAGGACTATATGATTTTCCCAAGAAAAAGTAATCTTCCAAATCTCTCTACAAGAAAAATATAAAACTAAGTTAGATAATAATTGGATTTATAAGGACATCAATTTATATACTGTAAATATTGAATCCATTATTTCTAAAATCAAGACAGATTGTTGTTATGAAAATCCACTTGTTCAGAAATAGGAAAATCGATATGTGCAGATTGAACTCAAATCGATCATTGATAAGAATGGAAAAAAATTAGAACCAAAATTCAAATCCAATCATTCTGGTATGTCTCCTTCCTTGAGACACAAATGCAATTAAGAGATATCATAGCTTAAGGATATGGGTTTAATTGGGGAATCCACAAGTCCTTGGGCTTGTGAGGCTTTCTATGCCAACCAAAAAGTAGAACAAATCAAAGGTAAAAAAAGATTATTAGTTTACTATTTACCTCTAAATAAATATGTTACATTTTGATTCCTTTCTAAGTAAACTATTTGATTATCTGTGGATATTTATGGTTGACACATTTGATTTGGTTAATTTTGACTAAACTTTGAGATATATGCTATTATGAGACAGTAGGATATTACTTAGGTTACATGATTACATTGATATGAGTTAGTTGTAGTGTATATGTTTACATTATGATCATGTTAGTTTGTTATTTCAGCTATATTTTATGATGTATGCATATCATGATGTTATGATCTAACTACCAGCTTGTTGTGAGGTTGACACAGGAGAAATCATCCCTCAAAACATGGTGGAGGGAGAGCATCATCAAAGAGAGTGATGTAGATGAATATGTCATAAGATTTCAGAGAAACCAGTTAGAACCTTACACACACCACATTAGCTAACACATGTTAGAATGCATAATAAAATGGTTAACAGAGTGTATTTATTTTTGCTTGCATTAGATATTTGTTTGCTCATAATTTGCTAGCATAGTCTAAATATTTATTTAAAAATTTGTCTTGCATGGCATACATGTATTAATGTTTTAGAGATTAGCATAATTATATTTAATTTAGATTTATTGATTTAGTTATCATTAATCCATCATGGCATTAGGGGATGTTAATTAAATTAGTGAATTCACTGGTCTTTATAATTAATGTTAAAATGAATAGAATTTAGGAATTTCTAATTGAGAAGAAAAAATGGGAAAAAGGAAAAAAAAAAAAAGAAAATAAATAAAAAGGGAATGGTCTAAAATTAAGAAAAACTAAAAGAAAGAAATACATAAAATAATAACAAAAAAAAAAAAAAAAAAGAAAAATCTTAAAAAAAAGGACTATGCCCTTTTCCATCTTAATATATATTATGAAAACAAGATCAGAAGGATATTAAAAAAGGGAGAAGAAGGAGGCATAGCATAGGGAGAGGAAAGGTGTAACACATAGAGGAGAAGGAGAAAGAAAGGACACAATCCAACATAAGAAACTCAAGGTAGGTAAAGCCTTAAAATTATGTTATTGTTGAACATAGATTTTTAGTAGTTTATATGTTTTGGACTGTATACTTTTATAGGATTGGTTTGCACTTTCAATAAAGAATTATAAACCCATAATGGTTGCATTTGAAATATAGGGACTGCATATTAAATTAGAATCCATATAAACAACCTGAGAGTGTGGCGATTCACATAGTAGAGTATTTATTTTACTGTATATGATTATAATAATATGATTATGGTGATTTACATATACGTAAATATCCTTATTTGTAGTGTATATACCAAAAGTCACTTATGGTACTCAGTTACATAAAATATGATATGCCATATATACTATGATTATCAGAACTATATTTTACTATACCTATATATATATATATATATATATATATATATATAATATATATATATATATATATATATATATATATATATATATATATCAACATATTGAACTTGTAGGGAGTAAGTAATTAGGAATATTACTATGCTACCTAAGTATGGTGATTTAAAACATTATGTGTTAGAGTTATATAAGTTCAACGATTTAGTATCATGAGAATATAAAAATATAAAATCCCTCTGACAACCTGCATAATAAAATATGATATACCATATATACTATGATTATTAGAGCTATATTTTACTATACCTAAAAATATATGCCATATATATATATATATATATATATATATCAACGTATTGAACTTGCAGGGAGTAAGTAATTAAGAATATTACTACGCTACCTAATAATGATGATCTAAAACATTATGTGTTAGAGCTATATAAGTTCAATGATTTAATGTCATGATAATATAAAAATATAAAATCCCTCTGATAACCTACATATTGTTGAACACTATTGCTGAATATAGTGACTGTATTATCATATTTATGCATACTACGATGATTTAATGTGGTAAGAATATAATTGATATAGTAATCATATAGTTATTAGGATAATCATAAGAAGAACAATATCTAATGTTATTCATCAAAAAATGTGTGAAAAGATCAATATAACAGATTAGTATTGAAAAAGTATATATATTTGAAATGATAATTTAAATTACTCATCTAACTATAGGCAAATAATAGTGTTTACTAAAGGACAATGACTTAATGTATGATGACTTGTATATAAACCTATCAAACCTACGACTTGGGTGTTTAGGTAGTAGGATGTCTTGGTATGTTTAGTTTCTTGAATAGAAGCTTATGTCTCCATGTATTTATGACTACTTTATTTTGATTGATTGTGTAAATTAGTAATCGTGTTTTAGAACACTCAACTATGATAATATGTGTTATCATAGGTTGTAGTATGTTTGGAAGCTAATTATGGTAATTACAATTGGAAGTTAAATTTGTATTTTACCTAGGTGGTATAAATTGTAGTCATTATTTTTAGTATGGGATAGATAATAATAAGAGAATCATTCATACATTTGATGGAAAGAAGGATGATTTTTGATTACTCCTATGCTTAGCATGTTATGTGATATGATTTCTAGTAAGATATAAATAATATGAATATTTTGGTTATATTATGTTAACCAATCTTGCATTGTTGATACTTAGTAAGTAGTGAGATAGACATCACTAGCTTATTAGCATCACAATGCCAAATGAAGGTTATCTGATCAAGTGGTATGTATGAATTTTGTCTAATTTATAGATCACTATTATTTATTATTTGAAAACTTTGCCAAAAGTAATGTTTAGTGAGACATTTCCATTTCATGAGTATGGTTTACGTTTTTGTGTGATATCTTGTAATAGAATAGGTTTTTTATGATACACCACATGTTTAGTTTTAGAAATCATACAACATAGAGGTACTAGCTTGTCTGTCTAGATTGCCACACCATCACTATGTAATCATCCATGAAGGGAGGGCCATTCCTTTATGGGATTAGTACGGGGGATCGTTAGTCCATGGTTGGTGTATAAAAGTGCTTAGATGATGTCCTCCCTCCCCACAATAATACTATTTTTGAGATGACACTTGAGATTGTCACATATACTAGATTTAAAGAAACTATGCTCTGGGAAGTCATCTATCTTATATATGTACATTATGTTGTATTGTACTTATTATTGAAACATTATCATGAAGAGATATAATTACTTATTTATTACACATTGACAAAAGTGGCTATAGGCATGTATTAACTGTGGCTGGTTAATTGTAATTACTTTCTATATTCTTATTATGATGAGCTCTCATGATAATAGAGATCAATGATATATGATGTAATATACTTCATTTATTATTATCAGATTTAAAATTATTTTGTATGATCTTTAATTAGATTCTTGTGGTATAGTTTATTTAAAGTATGTGTGTTTAAATTTAAAAAAAATCATGTATTTATAGTTAGATCTTGGTGGGGTTCTTACATGTGGTATCAGAGCTATGGCTTAAACTCTTAGACCTAATGAGTCCACTAATATTTTCATATCCTTCTATTGATAGAAAAAAATATGGTGAAATCTAGAGTTTCAATAGAGGGTTCATTGAATGCCAATGATAGTAACCCTCTGTTTGAGCCTAGCCGATTTACTATTGAGCAATCAACAAAGATGGATCAGATTCTTACAGCCATAAATGAGACTAGGGATAAAATTATAGATTTGGAGTAGGTGGTTCATGGCCATGAAAAGGAATAATAGTAGGACATACCTAAAGAACATCTTGCTGATTAATAAAATCCTTCAGATGCTAGATCTTAGATAGTGGTAGAGTTGGCTAGAGACATGAAGAAGGTGAACCCATCTAAATTTGATGGAATTATTTTAGGTGATGGATATGAGGCATGATTGACTAAGATGGATAAGTATTTCAAAATTCAAAAATACTCCAAGGTCACTAAGGCAGTATGTGAAGCATACCAATTGGCTAGTGAGGTAGTTATGTGGTGGGCCAAAAAGAGGTTGGAAATAAATATTAACTTTACCGCCACTACTTAGGATCAATTTATGGAACTATTTAGGTTGTGGTGGCTCTCAAAACTTTATTTTAATTAGAAGCTCATAGATTTATAAAATCTAAAGCAAAGAGATTTATCGATGAATGAGTACTAGGAATAGTTCACCAAACTTTTAAAGTATGTACCTCAGTACCAGGTAGATGATAGGTTCGGGATCATAAATTTTATCATGGAATTGAACTGTTAGGAACCCCTTATCCAATGGAAGCACAATTGATTACTTATAAGCAATTAAACACAAAATTATACCAGAATGAATAAGTAACTAGAAACTTGAGACAACAAAGAATTTGAGAGACAATACACACTCTTGTATTAAATATTACTAGAAGAAAATACAATAAGGAAGATGCCACTTCTTCCTCCACCTCAAAGGCTTGCCACACCTCAAGATCTTCCTCCCTCTCTCTCTTGCTCAACACAACAACTCTATAGCCTGAGTTATTATCCCACCTTGAATGCTTTAGCTGATCTCCTTCACCTGTAGATCTCCTTACCTTGCTTGCTTCAATGCTTTTACTTGCCTCTTGATAATTACAAAAGCCTCATGGGTCTTTAAATAGAATCCCATGGAAAATAGAAATTAATACGACACGTGAATGACTATAATTAGTCATTTGACATGCAAACACTCACTTCACTTAACTGACTGTTCGTCAAAGTAGTTTTGGAACACACAGGTGAACGTCGGTTTGCTTGCCTGGTGCTAAAGTCAGCCGACTAGCTGCCGTCGCCGGTTGCCTTCTACTGCATCTGACCACGTTGGTCATGCTACCGAGCTTCTGGTTCTTCAGCAACCTTCCTCATGCAACAGTTGAAGGCTCCACACCCTAACAATTTGTTAGGAACCCCTTATCAACGGAAGCACCATTGATTACTTTCTTATAAGCAATTCAAACATGGAATAATAACTAGAAACTTGAGACCAAAGAATTTAGACTCTTGGAAAATACAATGGAGCCACTTCTTCCTCCACCTCAAAGCTTGTATCTTCCTCCCTCTCTCTCTTGATGAGTTATTATCCCACCTTGAATCATGGACCTGTAGATCTTCTTGACCTTGCTTGCCAATGCTTTTACTTGCCTGCTTGATAATTACAATACATGCCTCATGGGTCTTTAAATATAATCCCATGGTTACAAAAATGGTAGACACATAGCTCGTGACTATAATTAGTCATTTGGCAAACAAAACTTTTGTTCGTCAACAAAGTCTTACCGGTCCCTGCTTGCCTGGTGCTTCATAGGCCTGAGGGACAAGTTCAATAGCAACCTTCCTTCTTCAGTTTGAAGCTTTTAGCTCCACACCCTAAAATTAAAACCCCAGATTGGTGGAGAGGTAGATGTCATGGACCTTCCATCATCAGTTTTTGAGAAGGTGGTCAAATAGGAACAAAATTTGAAGTTTATTTCATACAGGGACAAGGAAAAAGTTTGGTGAACCTTTAAGAAGAAGAATAGAAACAAAGGAGTATAAATAAATTCAAAATTTATAATGCTAAGTTAAATAATGGTTCAGGCAAAAAAAATAGGGCAATGAATCCAAAGGCAATTTTCAGGGAAACCAATAGACTAACAAGAAAGGACCACTTAGAGGTTGTTTCATTTGTGGAGATGACCATTATGCTCATGATTTACCTCATGAAAAGTCAAATGGAAAAGGTCCTAATCCTTACTAGGGTAGTTTTCAACAATGGATTCATGTAGCAGTCAATAATTGGCAAGTCAAATTTCAAGCATTACCCATAGAGCTATCAGGTACTTTATTTAACCATTCAATTTCTATTTTGATAGATACAAAAGCCAAAAAATATTTTATAACTCTTAGAATGTTTAATAAGTTAACTAGAAGAGCTATATTAATGACAAATACATGGTCAATACAGTATGGGAATGACTCAAAAATCATGTTTGACAAGTGTTTAGTTGAAGCAGAGATTAGGTTACCTGAATTCACAATAGTTGTGGATATGTATGAAGCACCACTAGGGTCATATAATGTGATATTAGCAGTAAACTAGATTTTGAAACATAAATATAAGGTTGAATGCTCCCTAAAGAAGGTTGAATGTATAGATATTTTGGAAATCATACCCAAATTCAGGGTGAGAAAAGACAGTTGAGGCTTAGGTAGATTTTTGCAATGTAACTCAAGAGCTTAAAGAAAAAGGTGTCAAGCATTTATTGTCAATATAAATGAAATAGAAGAATTTAAGAAACCATCTCTCAAATATTACCCATTTTTTAGAGATTTTCATGATGTGTTTATGGAAGAATTGCTAGGATTGCCTCCTAGACATGAGTTGAATTTCTCTATCAACATCATACCTAGTTCAGATCCATAGTCTAAGACACCATATAGAATGACAACCAATGAGTTATTTGAATTGAAATATTAACTCTAGGGATTATTGTTAAAGGGGTTGATCATCCCAAGTATGTCACCTTTGGGTGCACCAGTTATCATTATCAAGAAGGATGGTACCCTTTGACTTTTCATTGATTACAGAATGTTGAATAAGGTAACTATCAAAAATATGTATTTGGTACCTCCTATAGATGATATTTTTGATCAAATATGGAGGGAAGCAGTCTTTTATAAGATTTATATTAGAGAGAGATACCATCAGTTGAGGATTCAGGATGAGGATACTCTGAAGACAACATTCAAAACTCATTACAGGTACTATGAGTTCACAGTGTTGTCGTTTGGTCTGATTATGCTCCAAAAACATTTATGAATCTTATGAACAATATGTTCAGAGATTACCTTGATCAATTTGTTTTGGTTTTTCTTGATGACATTCTCATATACTCAAAGAATGAAGAGGATCACCTTCAACATCTAGAAATGGTTATGCAACTGTTGTGGAAGCACAAGCTGTATGAAAAATTGTCTAAGTGTAATTTTTTCCAAGAGAGAGTGTAATATCTTGGATATATTATATTTGAAAATGGTATCTCAGTAGATTCAAAAAAGATAAGAGCCATTATGGAATGGTCTGCACCAAAAAATATGCACGAGGTAAGCAGTTTCATGGGGTTAGAAGGCTATTATAAGTAGTTCATTTTGATTTTTTCCAAGATAGTTAATCCAATTAATTCCTTGCAACATAAGAACCAAAGTTTCATCTAGATAGAGAAGTACAAATTAGCTTTCCAAGAATTAAAAAGAAGTCTTACTTCCACACCAGTGTTAAGAATCCCTAATCCCAATGGTCAATTCTTAGTGATCATGGATACATAAGGGGATGTACTAGGAGGAGTCCTTATGAAGGATTGGGTAGTGGTGGCTTATGAATGAAGGAAAATTAATATTTATGAGGTGAATTATGCCCCTCATGATCTGGAACTTGTAGTAATTATTCATGCTTTACAAGTTTGGTGGCATTGCTTATTGGGAACACTATTTGAGCTCAAGACATATAACTTGGGACTCAATACATCTTCACCCAACTAAATTTGAGTACTCATCAGAGATGCTAACTTGAGTTTTTATTTGATTATGATTTTGACATCAACTATATCAAAGGCAAGGAACAAAGAGTAGCTAATGCCCTAAGTCATAGAAGGTACATAACAACCATAACTATTATTAGTAGTACTTTTAGTGATTAGGTGATTTAATTCTCACAAAGAGATAAATTCTATGATCAGGTCAAAAAAACATTGTCTAAGAATGCTCAAAATCCTTGGTATAAAGGATTTAGATTGGAGAATGATGGTATTGCATCACAATAAAAGGATGTATGTGCTCGATCGAGAGAATATATGAATCAAAATGCTAAAAGATTTGCACAATGCCCCATATTTGAGACATCTAAGATTAATAAAAATCATGGTAGAGCTTAGACCCTTATATTTTTGGAAGGGAATCAAGAAAGATGTAGCAGATTATGTGTCACATTATTTAGAATGCCAATGAGTGAAAGCTGAGCATGTACATCTAGCTGGGTTGTTATATCCAAATGATATACCATAAATGAAGTGACAATTTATCAATATGGACTTTGTCCAAGGTTTATCGATATCATAGAATATGCATAATATGATCTTGATAGTTATTGAAAAACTAACCAAGGTGGCTTATTTTATACCAGGCAATTTGACACATGATGAACCTACCCTTGAAAAGAGGTTCATAAAAGAAGTGTATAGATTACATAGATTTCTAGAGAAGATCATTTTAGATCATAATCCAAAGATGAATATAAGATTTTTGGTAACTCTAAATTTAGCTTTGGGTATGCAACTAGATTTTAGTACATCATATCACCCAAAGACTGATAGATAGATTGAGAGAGTTAATCAAGTGTTAGAGGATATTATTCATATGTATTCCATGGATCAGTAATATAAGTGAGAAGATTTTTTTTTGTTGGTTGAATTTGGTTACAAAAACTCATACCAATCAACTTTGAAGATGGTACCATTTGAGGAACTATACGGGAGGTGTAGGACATTAATCAATTAAGACATGTTAGAGGATAGGGTAGTCTTTGGACCTAAGATGATTTTTGAAATGGAAGAGCAAGTCAGGTTAATCAAGAAGAGATTGGTTGAGGAAAACGATAGGCATAAGAGTTATGTTAATCTAAAAACGACTGATATACATGTTGTATTAGGTGACAAAGTATTCTTGTGGGTTAAGTCATAGAAGATCTTGATTAAATTTGGGAAGTCATCAAAATTATCATTGAGATATGTGTGACCCTTCAAGGTGTTAGAAGTGGTCAATCCTATAGTGTATAGGCTTGAATTACCACCAACACTATCGCTATTACATAATATTTTTCATGTTTCTTAATTTAAAAATTATATAGTGGATCCTATGCATGTGTTGGATTGGAATGCTTTGCAGGTTCTAGATCTCAAGGTGTCATGGTAGAACTAATCAGAGTAATTGACACTTGAAAGCTTCATTTACATAATAGAGAGATGTCATAGTGCAAGGTCCAATAGGATCAATAATTTGAGGATAGTGCTACTTGGGAGGACTATGATGAGTTCTAAATGAGATTTTCATATTTATTTACTTGATTAGATAGTATTATACTATGTTCTTTTTCTGCTGAACAATATTTTTAATTCAAAACTTATATTTGAATAAGAGTCATCCAAAATGATGACTAGATTTAGGGGAGAATGATGATATATAATGGTTCCTCTCTAAGCAAACTATTTGATTATCCATGGATATTTATAGTTGACACATTTGATTTAGTTAATTTTGATTAAGATTTGAGATATATGTTGTTATGGGAAAATAGAATATTGCTTACGTTACATGATTACATTGCTATGAGTTAGATGTAACATATATGTTTACATTATTATCATGCTAGTTTATTATTTCAACTATATTTTATGATGTATGTATATCATGATGTTATGATCTAACTACCTGCTTATTGTGAGGTTAATGCAGAAGAACTCATCCCTCAGAGCATGATAGAGGGAGAGCATCATTAAAGAGGGTAACGTAGATGGATATGGCAAAGGGTGATAGAGAAATCAGATAGAACCTTGCACACACCACATTAACTAACACATGTTAGAATGCATAATAAAATGTTTAACACAATGTGTTTATTTTTGCTTGTATTAGATAGTTTTTACTCATGATTTGCTAGCATAATGTAAATGATTATTTAGAAATTCATCTTGCGTGGCATGTGTGTATTAATGGTTTGGAGATTAGCATAATTAGATTTAATTTGGATTTATTAATTTAATTATCATTAATCTGTCATGACATTAGGAGATGCTAATTAAGTTAGTGAATTTACTGGTCTTTATAATTAATATTAAAATGAATAAAATTTAGAAATTTCTAATTGAAAAGAAAAAATGGGAAAAAGGAAAGAAATAAAAAAATAAGAAAATAAATAAAAAGGGAATGGCCTAAAATTAATAAAAACTAAAAAGAAATAAATACATAAAATAATAATAAAAAAAAAAAAAAAAAATGAAAAATCTTTAAAAAAAGACTACGCCTTTTCCATCCTAATATAGATTATGAAAAGAAGATCATAAGGATATTAAAAAAAGGATAAGGAGGCGTAGCATAGGGAGAGGAAAGGCATAACACACAAAGGAGAAGGAGAAAGAAATGACACAATCCAATAGAGGAAATTCTAGATAGGCAAAACTTTAAAATTGTGTTATTGTTGAGCATAAATTTTTAGCAGTCTGTATGTTTTGGACTATATACTTTTAAAGGATTGGTTTGCACATTGAATAAAAATGAATAAACCCATAATGGTTGTATTAGGAATGTAAGGACTGCATATTAAAATAGAATCCATATAAACCAAAAATATATTCATATAAATAGCCTCAAAGTGTGGCGATTCACATAGTAGAGTATTTATTTTATTGTATATGATTATAAAAATATGATTATGGTGATTTACATATACATATATATCCTTATTTACAATGTATATACCACAAGTCACTTATGGTACTCGATTACATAAAATATGATATATTGTATATACTATGATTATTAGAGCTATATTTTACTATACCTGAAATAATATGCCATACCATATATATATATATATATATATATATATATATATATATATATATATATATATCAGTGTATTGAGCTTGTAGGGAGTAAGTAATTAGGAATATTACTACGCTACCTAAGTAGAACGATCTAAAACATTCTGTGTTAGAGTTATATAAGTTCAACAATTTAATATCATAAGAATATAAAAATGTAAAAGCCCTCTGATAACCTATAGATTTATGAATACTATAGCTGAATATAGTGACTGTATTATCGTATTTATACATATTAAGATGATTGAATGTAATAAGAATATAGTCAATATAGTAATCATATAGTTATAAGGGCAATCATAAGAAGAATAATATCTAATGTTATTCATCAAAAAATGTGTGAAAAGATCGAGATAACATATTGGTATTGAACAAGTATATATATTTGAAATGATATTCTAAATTAATCAACTAACTAAAGACAAATAACAATGTTTTAGTAAAGTACAATGACTTAAAGTATAGTGACTTGTATGTAAACCTATCAAACTTGTGACTTGGGCATTTAGGTAGTAGTACGTCCTACATATAGGAGTCGTTCCTCTATCATTCTATGCATTAACATATTTATGAATCTCTTCTCTTGAACATTTCATAGTAACCATTATTTTTAGACAAGAATGAATATCTGTGGTGATTCTCACAATATTTTATTATGATTCCAGTTAAACATTTACATAGCGTTTTTACCTTGATCTACCAATTTAATTATAACATGGATTTTTGTTTTGTATGGAAATTAAAAATAACTTAACGTATTATTCCTCACCTTTTATTAGTTTTTATAGATGCATTATAGTAATATATAACTTAGATGATTGATAGTAGTATAAATAGACTTATACAAAAGTATATATTTAAATATGAATAAGAGTTCATGCAAGGGATCGATGGAAACAAATCTTATAATAAGATGAGGGGTAATAAACTTAGCCAGTTATAAGAAACTATGGATGTTGAGGAGTTATAACTAAATAACGTTTTGACAAGGAAATTATTCAACCTCAATTTATTATAGATGGTTTGTTTATTAATACTCTAATATTGAAATTGATAGATGAGGTATTTTAACAAAGGATTGTTGAAATCTTTATTTGGAATGTAAAAGACTGTAGGCATCTATTTATAGTTTTAGTATATTGAAATCCTAATATAGCATTTAATAAGGCATATGGAGTATAAATAACTTAATGTAGCCTTTCATTATCATGTGATAAGCCTTATGATGTGCTTGAGATCACTTATTATATGTAGCTTGTGGTACAAAACTTGTTGTATGGATATAACATTATAATAAGCTATGCATTTATGAATTATTAATAATATGCTTAAAAAGAACATAGGTATACTTATGCCTAATAGCTTATACTTGAATGTAGGGGTGTGTTCTTCTAACTATAGTTCCATGGGTGGTTATAAACTATATTATAAAATTATTTATAATATATCTTTATGTATGTGTGCATACAATCCCTGAGAGTATAACAAATGCTAAAATAGAATATTATGTGTTCATAGGAAGTGAGAATTTCTTTGCTATGTCTAGTTGCTTGAATGAAAGCTTATGTCTTCATGTATTTATGACTATTTTATTTTGATTGATTGTGGAAATTAGTAGTTGTGTTTTAGAACACTCGACTATTATAATATGGGTTATCATAGGATGTAGTATGTTTGGAAACTAATTATGGTAATTAGAATCTATAGTTAAATGTGTATTTTATCTGGGTGGTATAAACTATAGTCATTATTTATAATATGGGATAGATAATAATGTGATATTCATTCATACGTTTGATGGAATAAATGTATGATTTTTTATTACTCCTATGCTTAGCATGTTATGTGATATGATTGATAGTAGGATGTAAATTGTATGAATCTTTTGGTTATATTATGTTAATAAATTTTGCATTGTTGATATTGAGTAAGTAGTGAGATGGACTTCATTGGCTTACTAGAATCATAATGCCAGATGAAGGCAATTCGATCAAGTGGTGTGTATGAATTTTGACTGATCTATAGATTAGTATTATCTGTTATTTGAAAAATCTGGCCAATGTAGTGTTTAGTGATATATTTTCATTTCATGAGTATGATTTACATGCTTGTGTGATATCTCACGATAGAATGGATTTTCTATGATACATCGCATGTTTAGTTTTATAAATCATAAAACACATAGGTACTAGCTTGTCTCTCTAGATTCCTATGCCATCACTATCTACTCATCCATTAAGGGAGGGCCATTCTTTGATGAGATTATTGTGGAGGATCGTTGGTCTATGGTTGGTGTGGAAAAGTGCTCAGATGATACTCTCCCTTCCCATAATAATATTATTTTTGAGACAACACTTGAGATTGCCATAGATACTAGAGTTTGGAAAATTATGCTCTGGAGAGCCATGTATCTTTGTACATTGTATTGTATTTTACTTATTATTGAAATATTATCATGAAGAGATGTAATCACTTATTTATTGTACATTGAAAATAGTGTTTGTAGGCATGTATCAAGGATGGCTAGCTGATTGTATTTACTTTCTATATTTGTATTATGATGAGTTCTTATATTAATAGAGATCCATGATATACGATGTAATATCTTTTATTTACTGTTATCACACTTAAAATATTTTGTATGATTTTTTTATTAGATTTACATGGTGTAATCTATTTAAAGTATATGTGTTTAAATTAAAAAAATCACTTATTTCTAGGTAGATACCATTGGGATTGTTAGAAAATATGTCATTCTAGTACAACATCCTATTCCTTCAAATGATGAAATTATTTAGAGGATATGGGTAAGTAGAGTATACAATAAGTTTGATTTAAAATCTGGTTTCTAGCAAATTTAGGTAAATGAGCAGGACATAAACAAGACAAGTTTTCTCACACCATTTGGACTATATGAATGGAATTTTCTTCCATTTGGTTTAAACACTACACTAAGCATTTTACAAAATATGATGAATCATATTTTTTCTTCATTGTCTAAATTCATTATTGTTTATATTGATGATTTAAAAAAAAAACTCCAAAAGAACATTTAGATCATCTTGAGTAGTTTTATAAGATGATATATGATAATGGGCTTGTTATTTATGCAAAGAAAATGGAAACATTTGAGGATGAAATCAATTTCATAGGTGTAAAAATAATATTTTGAGAAGTGGTTATTCAGAAGCATATTTTAAAGGATATAAAAAAATCATGATTTTATGTCATACAAAAAACTCTTTAGAGGTTGCTGAGATGTATTAATTATGTTGTTGGACATTATTTCAATATTGATTGATATAGATTACTTCTAAATAAAATATTATCTAAATCACCTCCTCCATGGGATGATAAAATGATGGAAGATGTAAAAAGAACAAAAATTAATTGTTAGAATCTGCCTCCACTTAAACTACATGATCATGGTCTAAAAATTATAGATATAGATGCATCAGATGAATTCTAGGGAGAAATTTTAAAGGAAAGATTATAAGATGGCATAGTGAAAACCTATAGATTTACTTTAGGCACATTTAAACAGGCTCAAATTAACTATCAATCCACCCATAAAGAATTATTGGCAACCATCAAAGTTATTCATTCCTTTATGTTTTCTATTAGGTCTAGACAAATTATTATAAGATCAAATCTTAACAACTTTATGAGTTTCTTGTAGAGTCCTGATAACCAAAATAAAGGAGGATCCAATAGATTAGCTAGATGGGTGACATTTCTAGCTGATTTTGATTTCATAGTTCAACACATTCCAAGTTAGAAAAATTATCTAGCAAATTTTGTTTCAAGAGAAAAAATCTAGAGTATAAGGTAAATATGGTAACCATTTTTGAAGTAAAAGAATAATTCCATGAACACATTTGGGGAAAAAATTCCATCTTGTAAAGGCTTACCTTTAAAAAGAGTAGATTGACATCTATATCTTATGACCAATAGTATGCCATCAATACTCATTGATTAGGTTTCACATCTCAATTTATGGAACCTAATGGTAAAAGATGAGGATGAGTTATTTTTTATTACAACAATACTTATCCTAAAGATCAAATGCTTTTCAAAATTCATATATTTATTACTTTGATTGAAAGAAATGAGTTTTAATTTCTTATCTAGTGTTCATATGAATGACCCGAGTTTAATATTGTTTAATATGATTTATAGAATTCACCCAACGTTATTCCTACACATATCAAATAATTTATTGAAAAAATTATGCCTACCAATCCTTTAGATGATCCGGCTGCGAGGATCCATCCTACCCAAATGAATAATATCTTTATCGGCATGAAAATTCCATTTCGACTATAATTTGAACTATTTAGTGTATAAAACCATCAGTATAATGTCTTTAAAACTCAACCTGATAAACCTATAGCTGTCCTCTAGAAAAGATTTATCATCTCACATCAAGCTAATTTTCCTCCACCAAAGCATGGCCAAAGATTGAGACTTCTGGATACTTTTCACATATATCCAGCCTTTCCAGATTGTGATAGTGATGATTACTATTTACTAATAGGAGACTATGAATATGACATGACTAATCTATGCTTTAGAACGCCCACTTTTTGGGTTCAGTATTGATGGGGTGTGTCCATCAACATGTTCCACCATAAAAAAAGGTGAGGTGGACCCTACCACTTCAAAAATGAATTACCTTTTAGCCTTGTTATATATATATATATGTTTATAGGTGATGCATGGTGGGACCTGTCCCCCACTACCTCTTATTTTTTGAAATATCCATTGATCTATCATATTTACTGATGACTGTTGATGATGATTCTATCCATATATAAATAATAAGCTCTCATGTGATCTCAAGTAAGTCTACCTAGAATTGTGATCTGTAATATCATAAAGATATAAATATTATGCTCTTCACTTATCGAAAATGGACCCTGCAAATCAAAAATCTTATCTATCTATGTGTGTGTGTGTGTGTGTGTGTATGTATACATACATACATATATGTGTATACATACATCTCCACACACACACACACACATGAGTAATTTTGGAGTCAATATTCCCCCATATTTAAAAATTTGTATATTCATAGACAAACCTTTATTGTGATAATTATTCATCATCTTTGCCATCCATTACTCTTTGAATAACTTAAGAACCCTATTATTCAATAAAATTTCAAATGTGTTCCACTATTGTGTGGCATTTTGTACTTTCTTCCTTATTTAATCTACTTATTTTTTAAGGTTTTTGAGTAAGGGTGCATCATTTAGAATCTCTATGTACTTCTTATTGAGTTTGTGAAGCTCTTATATGCATGTTGTATGGAATTTTTATAATTTTTCCTCCTCATCCATCATAGGATTTTGTAATTTATAGAAAAGTATATATACATATTTTCACATTTATTCCATATTTATCCTAAACAAGTTTACCTTCACAAGTTTCTCCATTTTCTTAGTTTTATCCATTTTTTCCAATTTCATTGGCCTTCAACTGAGTATATTTTCTTTCATCTAGTTTCCTAATTCTGGTAATTTATATTATTGAAATTATATTAATATTTATTTGTACATATGGCTCATCACCTTAATTGAGGGGTCAATTAGAGCTTGTTTGAGTATCTTTTCCTCTCTAAGTGATCTTGTGGTCTTATTTTAATATATTTTTCATTTTATAAATTTATTATTGTGCCTAAAGGTGTATTTTTTCACTCCTCTCCCTCTCTTCATTTTTATTTTCTTCTTGGGGAAACTCGTAGCTCCTATGAGTTTGACTAGGATAGACTCATATGACCTATGAATATTCCCATTCAAATTTTGTGGGCCCTTATGCATATCTTAGCATATTTTTGGTGTTTGGATTTATTTATAAATCATGAGAAGCCTTTATATACAAATGGTCTATTAGTATTTTAAAAAGAGGGAACAAATCAAGGATCACATTGAATATCTTAAGATTCATCTTCATTTCAAGTCTAGGCACACCTAAGAAAGACTTATCTTTGCCCAAAAGAATTACATCACATTGTTGTATCTTGTACCAAAAGAAGGCATAATGAAAATATAGTTGCATCTATAACTCTAGAGAGGATGTTGAATCCCTATCTTAAAAACATCATCTACATACTACATGACCTTTTAGGGGTTAGATTCTAGCATGTTTGATATGTAGTTTACAACCCCACTTTGGTGACTGTTAGCCATTTTTCACTCCCATATTTTACATATTTTGTTTTGGCTAAGTGCAACATTCTATTTGTTTATCCCCACAATAAAAAATCTCAAGTATTATTCCCTTTAGAAGCCTTTTTTGGTCTTTTTACAAAAAGTGTTATTTCTTTTGGGCGAGTTTATTTTCTTCAAGTTTTTTGTCCAAGTCTCAAAGGAATTCTTTCAAATTTTTTATCCAAAACAAATTTTTTGAAGGAATTCTTTCAAAATTTTTATTTCAGACAAAAATTCTGAAAGAATTGATCCTTTACAAAGTCCAAAACAATTGTTCACTTTCAAAAGCTCGAAAGAATTGGTCCATTTCAAAAAGTCCTTCATAACTTTTCTGAAATAACTATTTTGGACTTTTTATCCGAAACAATCTTTCCAAAGGGTCACTTGCAAAAAAACTGAAGGACCATTTCCCAAGCAAAGGGACACTTGGAATATTTCTGAAGGGTACATTTCAAAAAGTTCAAAGGGACATTTTAAAAAGCCCAAAAGAATTGGTCCATTTCAAAAAGTCTGAAGGGAGACATGCAAAATTTTTAAAGGGACACTTTCCAAAAGTTCGAAGGGAAACTTACAAGATTTTTGAAGGGTCTTTCTTAGAAATTGGTCCACTTCCAAAAGTCTGAAGGGTCTTTTTGTTGCAAAATTATCATTTAGAAAAAGTTTGAAGGAACATTTTCAAAAGTCCAAAGGGACACTTGGGAAAAGTTCAAAGGGCCTTTTCAAAAGCTCTAAAGGGTCACCTTTCAGATAAAGTATCCTAAACCTAAGGTCTCGAAGGGTATTTTCATGCCAAAGTGTCCTTTAAAAAAAGTCTGAAGGGTATAGACACTTGTGCAGAGTCCATAGAAGGATTGTCGAAGGGCATGTTTGAGCAGTTCAAAGGGAGGACACTAGAAGAGATTCTGTAGAGAGATGGTTTTGAAGAAAATAGACACTTGTAGAGTCCATAGAAAGATGGGTATAAAGAAAAAAAGAAGAGAGTTCATAGAAAGATGATGGTTTCAAAGAAAAGAAAAGGGTCCATGGGGAAAGTGCCTGAAGGGATTGATCCTAGTTAAGTTGATAGTTGCACAGACATCAAATTCTACCTCAGGAAATAGCTATTGGCATTAAAAATAGTGGGTCCCAGGTAGATTGATGGTCCTCTCTTAATCGCTCATATAGATCCAAAGGCTCATGGTTCTTCATCCAACAAAGACCTGATCGAGCTTTCCAAATTACTTAACTTATAAATTTTTAAAAGTAAAATCAATTTAGGCTTACGAACCTGACTTACTCATCTAAAATAGATCCAAGGGATCACATTCTTCATCCACCAAATCCCATTAGAAGGTTCATCTCACCATTGATTAGGTCATGATCTGTGTCATTTTGTGATGGCCAATTAAAAGGGGAAAAAGGTTGAGGAGCTTACTGGAACAAGTTTTTAAAGGGTTCTGAGAAATGCCATGAAGGCATACACATAGGCTCCAAGTGATGCCTCTTCAAGGGTAAACATAATGAAAATGACTCTTCTCCACACCGTTGCACACCTCAACAAGCTAGTGAGAAGCTGTTAGGCATTAGGACAAATCTATAGCAAGTGGACTTTCATTTGCATAACCAATTGATGCCATTACTTAGCTTGAAAATATCTTTTTTCTGCTAGTGCAACCATTGGGAAAGCATCTTTGAAAATAACAAGCTAGCTGGTAACAAGGGAGGTGACATGGATCAATCAAATGACCTAAATGAGCATCGCTGACAAAGATCATTATAGCTGAAGATGGAGACTTTTAACATATTGATTCCTTATTTTAGTGCCAAATGCCTCCTCCTCTCTCTTCCTCTCTACTATACATATAGCCCTTGGGTTAGTGTAAAAGGGAGACCACACAAAGTATGGTGAAACCCTATTGGAATGATATCCTACCTTTAAGCATTAGTACAAGTCTATTTTATTTGAATTTATGAGCAATTTCCTAAGGGGGTAAGTGACGTATAGTGACAACAAGTGATAGTTTTCATACTTATATCTTTTGTCCTTCATGCTTGAGTAAGGTTTCTAGGTCTAACAGGTCATATAGAGTGTGTCCAAGTGTGTTGAATTTTTGCATGTGTATAATTATTCTTGGAATGTACAGGTTGTCTTTTAGTTCATTTACCTTGTGTCATTTCATACATTTGTCCTTTATACTAAAATATTTGTGTTAGAATCTTTAGAGCTTGGAAATAGTTGTGTATTTTGTTATATCATGCACTAGGGTATGGTATTCACATGGAAGATAATCTTGGTGCATCACCATTCTTAGAACAAGTTTTATTTATGCAATTTCTAACTCTTTTCCCTTCAATCAAATTGGTTTAGATAGAGGTCATTTTTCAAAGATACATTCAAGGAGCTAGCCCTTTAAATATAGAGGTTCATTGCCCCTATAGGTATACCCACATGCCTGGAAATGTTCCAACATTTCCTAAATCTAGAAGAGGATTGAACACTCTCTTCTAGGGTACAAGATTTCAAGACAATAGTTCTAGCATGCATGATGGGATGATTGGTCCTAATTATTTACTTGTCAAGGTGAACACTGGTCTTGACAAGCCTAAGGTTGTAGAAATATTCTTAAACCAACATTTGGTGACTTCAAAAAGTGATAATCTTCTGTAATTCAAATTTTCTACATTATACTTCATGGTCCTCACTAGGTCATCTAGGACTTTCGATCAAGCCCCTCTAGCTGAAGCTCTTCTTGAAGAATAATACCCTGAACTATTCCTAGTGCTTAGAGATCCTTGGCATGGAGGTTTTAGAGAATAAGAAGAAGAAGTTGAGGAGGTTGGAGAAATAGGAGATCAAAAGGAAATAAGAGAAATGGAGAGGCAACAACCTTTCTCAGCCTTCAACACCCAAAATCGAATTGACTTTCTTGCATATGACCTTATTCCTCTAATGCTACCAAGAGTCTCCCTAGTTTCAATGGAGAGGGTCCTATTACCCCATCTGAGCATATTAGAGACATTTCAAATTTTTATAACTTCCATAATGTCACTTGAGCCAACAAAGCCATTAGATTTCTCATTATGTCTCTAAAAGGCAAGGTACTTGAATGGTATAAGACTTTGGAAGGTGGTTGCATTAAAAGTTGGGATGGCTTTGGGGAATTGTTGGTAACTAAATTTGAGAATAAGAGTGACCATACCTCATTAATCCATCAGTTTAACATGATAAAGAGACATCTTAACGAATTTGTGGGAGATTATAATGAAATATTTCAAAGGACTTGGCATAGTTTGCCATCTGTCATGAGACCTCTTCTTAGCTTTGTGTTCCCCACTTATCTCAAGGGTATTGGTATTGATGTGGTAGTGATGTTACAGTCAATGGGAAGATTCACTCTGCTAGATGCATATGAGATAGCTATTGAAGCCGAGAATAGCTTAATACAAGCTGGAAAGCTACCTCTAAGAGTTTTCATGCTTTTGATGTCTCATAGTTCGATTGAAGCTCCAAGCATAACACAAGTTTCTAATGCCAATGCCAAGTCGAGAACCTTTCCCAAGAAGATGGATAATATTATGGATAAAGATGAAGAGATTTGATCATTATGATCTCAGCTCAAGCAAGATCAGTTCTAGACAAGTGCTCCACCTAATCATCAATACTATCCTTAATAAGGCTATAGAACTCCACCCCAATACAACTAACAAGGAAGAGGATAGGGTCAAAAAGGTTTCAATAGGTAGCCCAATGCTTGTAATCCTAATCCCACTTCTTCCATGAAGGTTATTGTTCTAGTACATGATAACCTGGTCCAAGGGGAGGATCATTTAGACCAATGGGGACAACCTCAAGGTCAGTTTATGCATGATGGTGGAGAAGACAGCCAAGCTTTGGTGTCACAAGAAAAAACTAATCCTTACATGACATTAGAAGAAGCAAATCCTAGTCAAAGGAATATTCATGGAGAAGGTAGCAGCCAAAGTGTAGGTATAATAAACTTTCAAGCCAAGGATGATTATGTGTTGAATCAAAGCACATGAATTATATCCAACACAAGAGCCAAGAAGAGAGATCTAGGAGATGTTCTACGAGTACATGCAACTCTAAGTGATGCCTTTCCAAGGCCATAAAGTGTGAATCCTAGTGTAATACCTACTACCAGTCATGCTTCTCAACAAAGTGAAAATACAAGTAGGGTTGTCAAGCCTACAATGCAATAGGTTCAAACTCCCTCACTACCTTCAAGAATGCAAGAAAGAGTGAATACATCCTCTCTAAACATTGTTGATTATTTGAAGAATTCCAAGACAAGCATATCTATTTTGGAAGTCTTGTATATACCTGGTCAAAGGAGCTCTTACAAGAATACCTTGAAAACATTCATGTAGCCCCTCAAAATTAAAAAAAAATAGTGTGGCCCTTACCAATTCTCCAAATCATGTCTTAGAGACCTCCACCAAATCTAAAAAACCTCCACCCTTCACCTCACACTCATTGTGGGAGACAAATTGGTTGACAATTGTATTGCAGATAATGGAGCTAATACCACTATCATGCCTAAGGTGGTAGCTGATAAATTGGGATTGAAGTATGAAACACATAGTAAAGGTGTGTTACAAGTTAATGGGACTCCAACCAAGACAATGGGATTGGTCAGAGGTCTGAAATTCTTTCTACATGGCTGCCCAAGTTTCCCCACTATACAAGACGTTGTGGTGGTAGATATTCTAGCCCATTTTTATATCTACTTGTTAAGGGAGTTCACAAATAAGATAGGAGGGTACCTTTTTTTTTACTAGTCTTTTCTAGATTTTAAAACAAGATTTGGAACTAGAGTGACTATAAGGACTCAACCATTAGCAAGGTTTCATATTGAGCCATACATGGAGATAAGTTCAAATCAAAGTTGTTTAATCAGTAAAGAAGAAGGTGTCATGGATGGTGAAGCATCCTCCCCCCTTGAAGGTGTTTTTGATCTTTTCCTTGATAAGTATAACAATGAAACACATGGACTTGATCCATATAATTTCATAGAAGAGACTGATTTGGGAGTTTATTGTATGCATGAAAATGATGTTTCAATCACTTCACTCACTAATGAAGATCATGAACTTGAAAGACTATGGGAGATGTTTTTTGATGGCTCAAGAAAAAAATTAGGTGTAGGAGCTAACATTATGTTAGTTTCTCCATCAAAGAATCAATACTACCCCTCATATAGATTCCACTTTAGCTACACCTACAATGTGGCAGAATATAAAGGCCTAGTTCATGGCCTCCAATGGAAAAAGAAGAGAGGGATCAAGAATTTGAAAGTTTAAGGGGATAGTGAATTGGTCATCCATCAAGTGAGAAATCAAGCTGTAGCCAAGAATCCCTTAAATCCTACAAAAATAGGGTATGGGACCTACTTGAATTTTGATGCTTTCAACATAGAACCAATACCAAGGGATTTAAATAAACATGTTGATAGATTAGTTACAATAGGAGTACAATTTGATGTAGTTGTTGATGTAGAAAAAGAAAAAGAGTAGTCCCATATCAAGGTCATTATAAGGCCTTCTATTCCAAATAATGAAGTGTCATGGAAAGTGTTTAAAAGTGATGAACACATTGCACACTTTTTAAAAAATGAGGCAGGATTCTCCTCAAGGAACCAAAAGAGACTGCATGATCAATATGAAGAACAAGTTATTTAGCTAAAGACAAACAAGATACCTAAGGGGCTGATTACTTTGGAGAGTGTTTTCAATGAAGATGATCAAAAGAAGAAATAAAAAGTGATCATGTCAACAAAAGAAGATAACTATGAGAGAGTCATGATTTACAAGGACAAACTCTTGAAAATTGGTAAGGTATGTTCTTTATTCGAGAGGCAGGTCTTTATTGAATTATCTAAAGAGTTCCATGATAAATTTACTTGGGAATATAAAGATTTGAAAGGGTTTGATCCAAGTTTAGCTCATCACACTATTGAGTTAGAACCTAGATCCAAACCAATTAGGCAAAAATAAAGGCCTATTAATCCCAAGATAGAGGAACTCATGAAGAAAGAGCTGACCAAGTTGATTGAGTCTAGGATTATCTTTCCTATCAAACACTCAACTTGGGTGGTTAATCTTGTACCTGTCCAAAATAAGAATGGAGAGATAAAACTTGGTGTGGATTTTTGAGATATTAACAAAGTGTCTCTCAAGGATCATTGTCCACTACCTTCCATGGAACAAATTTTGCAAGTCATATCAGGTTCTCAATGCTTCTTACTTCTTGATGGTTAGTCAGGTTACAATCAAATACTAGTGAATGAAGAGGATCTATTCAAGATAACCTTCATTGTAAAATGGGGGACCTTGTCTATAAGAAGATGCCTTTTGGTTTATCCAATGCTGGATCTACATTTCAAAGGGCAATGAACATGGATTTTAAAGGTTTGATCAATAAATTTCTATTTGTGTATCTTGATGATATAACCATTTTTTTGAAGGATGCTACTGATCATATGGAACATCTAAGGTATGTGTTTGAGAAGTTTAGGGAGTATGGAATATCCCTTAATCCAAAAAAGTGCATATTTTCTATCCATAAAGGTAAGATATTGGGTTATATTGTCTCGAAAGAAGGCTTGTCTATTGACCCCGAGAGGATTGAGGCTATTCTAGGCTTGTCTTTGCCTCAAAACAAGAAAGGACTTCAAAGCTTCTTGGGGAAAATAAACTTTTTAAGAAGGTTTATTCTAGGCTTAGCAATTGTGGTAAAGCCTATCACATCAATGCTCAAGAAGAACCAAGCTTTTATTTAGACAAAGGAAGTTAAGAGTAGTTTTGAGGCAATCAAGAAAGCAATTGCAAAATCTCCTACTCTCCTAAACCCAAACTTTGCCAAAGATTTCATACTCTATACCTTTTCTAACCTTGATACAATCTCAACTATGCTTATACAAAAGAATGATGAAGAGGTAGAACAATCAATTACATTCTTTAGCCAAGGATTTAAAGATTATGAGGTTAGGTATGCATTTGTTGAGAAGCAAGCTCTAACAATGATAATAGGATTGAATAAATTCAGACACTTGGTTTCAAATAACAAGATATATGCCATGGTTTATCATCCTAGCACCAAGGAGTTTCTCCTAAGTAAAGACCTTAATGAAAAGAGAGCTAGGTGGATTACAAAGGTGATGGAGTATGATGTGGATATTAAGGTTACAAACCCAGTAAGAGGAAAAGGGTTATGTGAGCATTTAGCTTTAGATTTACAAGAGCCAAAGGAGAAAGTCTTGTTCAACCAAGTTTAACCCCAACTGGCTGATCATGTATAGGTTCAAAGTCAGACACAAGACATCATTAGTTTTCTTCAAAATGGTGAGTACCCCAATGGGTTAAACAAGTCTCAAAGGAGATATTTTAGATTGTAGACCATTCCTTACTACCTTTTAGATGGTGTTCTTTAGAAAAGATGTGAATGGTGTGTTAAAAGTGATCAGTTTAATATGCTACTAGAAAAGTTTCATAATGGTATAGATGGAGGACATTTCTCTCCTAAGACAATATCTACAAATATAATTAGGACTGGTTACTATTGGCCTATTATTTTTAAGGACTGTTACCACTGGGCTAAAAAATGTCCTCAATGTGCCTTCTTTGTAGGCAAATAGAAGCTTGCAGCCCTTCCATTTAATCCTATCCAAGTAGACCAACCTTTCATGTAATAGGGCCTTGATTTCATTGCTATGATCAACCCTCCATCAAATTATGGACACAAATGGATATTGACTGCTACTAACTACTTCACAAGGTGGGTAGAGGCTATTACATTGAATGACGTAAGTGAAAATGCTATCTTGGAGTTCTATGAGAGCATTAAAACAAGGTTTGGAGTTCCCCATGATATAATTTTTGATAATGCACTTGCTTTCATAAGTGCTAAAACTTTTGATTGGGTAAAGAGGAATGTAGTTTACTTGAGTACCTCATACAACTATTACCCTCAAGTTAATGGGTTGGCTGAGTGTACTAATAAGAATCTCATCAAGATCATTAAGAGGACACTGGAGAACAATCAAAGAGCATGGCATAACAAATTGAAGACAACCTTATGGGCTAACAAGATTACTCCTAAGAGATTAATTGGTAATTCTCCCTTTGTGCTTTTTTATGGGAGAGAGGCTAGGTTGTCCATATATCAATAAATCCCTACTCTAGAGCTTGCATAGTAGTTGGAACTACTTGAAAATAATCCAATGGAAGTCAGATTGATAGAACTAATGTAGCTGTAAGAAGTAAGAGACAATGCACACAAGACCATGGAACACCACCAAGTACTCATGAAGAGGTCCTTTGAAAAAATAGCAAGTGCAAGAGTGTTAAATGAAGGTGACTTAGTTCTAAAATGGGATGAGGATAGATCAAAACTAGGTAGTCATACAAAGTTTGACACTTTGTGGAGTGGCCCTTACATCATTAGCAAATGCAAGTAGATCAACTCTTTCTAGCTTCCCAAGATGACTGGAGAAGAACTGCCTATCCCTGTGAATGGGATACATCTAAAGTTATGATATTAGTCCTTGAAGGTCATGTTTTGTAAATAATAGCTTAGGTGTGTGTGTTTAGTCTAGTTTTATTTTTGGTTTGCTATTGTGTTCCCTAAGTGCTTTGCAGCACAAGTGTATTTCCTTCTTTTTGTTTGGTGTGTGTCTTTGCCTTTGTACGTGTGATCAACCAGCTTGTGTTTTTGAGCCAAGGGTCTATTTAAGTCATTTTTTTAGTGCCTATATGATTGAATCCATGCCCAATGGAAGGATCTAGGTAGCTGGTCTTAGGCATAACAAGCATGCCTCCCCTTGGAATTGCTAAGAATGTTATCCATTTTTCACTCCTAGATTTTACATCTTTTGTTTTGGCTAAGTACAACATTCTATTTGTTTATCCCCACAACAAAAAATGTAAAGTATTATTCCCTTTATAAGCCTTTTTTGATCTTTTTACAAAAAGTGTTATTTCTTTAAGTGAGTTTCTTTTCTTCAGGTTTTTTGTCCAAGTCTCAAAGGAATTCTTTCAAACTTTTTGTGCGGAACAAAAAGTCTGAAGGAATTCTTTTGGAATTTTTGTTTCAGATAAAAAGTCTGAAAGAATTGATCTTTTACAAGTCCAAAACAATTGGTTACTTTTAAAAGCCCGAAGGAATTAGTCCATTTCAAAAAGTCCTTTACAACTTTTCTGAAAGAATTATTTCAGACTTTTTGTCTGAAACAATCTTTTTGAAGGGTCACTTGCAAAAAATCTGAAGGACCATTTCTCAAGCAAAGGGACCCTTGGAATATTTATGAATGGTACATTTCAAAAAGTTCGAAGGTACATTTTAAAAATCTCAAAGGAATTATTCTATTTCAAAAAGTCTGAAGGGACACATGCTGAAAGTCAGAAGGAACACTTTCCAAAACTTTGAAGGGACACTTGCAAGATTTTTGAAGGTTATTTCTTAGAAATTGGTCCAGTTACAAAAGTCCAAAGGGTCTTTTTATTGAAAAAGTGTCCTTTGGAGAAAGTTTGAAGGGACACTTAGGAAAAGTTTGAAGGGCCTTTTTGAAAGCTTTGAAGGGTCACCTTTCAGAAAAAATACCCTAAACCTAATGTCTTGAAGGGTATTTCCATGCCAAAGTGTCCTTTGAATTTTTTCTTGAACGGTATAGACACTTGTGCAAAGTCCATAGAAGGATTGCTGAAGGACATGTTTGAGCAGTCCAAAGGGAGGACATTAGAAGAGAGTCTGTAGAGAGATGGTTTTGAAGAAAAGGGCCACCCACAGAGTCCGTAGAAAGATGGATCTAAAGAAAAAAAGAAGAGAGTCTTTAGAAAGATGATGGTTTTGAAGAAAAGAAAAAGGGCCCATAGGGAAATTAGCCAAAGAAATTGGTCCTATTTAAGTTAAAAGTTGCACGTATGTCAACTTTTGCCTCAATAAATATCTATTAGCATTCAAAATAGTGGGTCCTAGAAAAATCGATGGTCTTCACTTAATCACTCATATAGATCTGAAGGCTTGCAATTCTTCATCTAATAAAAAAACTCAACCTTACGAAACCTTTGAACTTGAATTACTCATCTAAAATAAAGCCAAGGGCTCACATTCTTCATCCGCCAAAGCCCATTAAAAGGTTCATCTCACCATTCATCAGGTCATGATCCACGTTATTTTGTGATGGCTAATTAAAAGGATCAAAAGGCTAAGGAGCTTGATGGAATGAGTTTTCAAAGGGTTCTAAAAAATTCCATGAAGGAATACATGCAGACTCCAAGAGATGCCTCTCCAAGGCTAAACATAATTAAAGTGAATCTTCTCCATGTCATTGCACACCTCAGCGAGCTAGTGAGAAGTTTTTAAGCATCAAAACAAATCTGTAGCAAGTGGACTCTCTTTTTCATAACTGATTTATGTCATTACTTAGCTCAAAAATATGTTATTTTTGATACTGTAACCATTGGGAAAACATCCTTGAGGAGAGCAAGCTAGCTGGTAACAAGGGAGGTGACATGGATCAATCAAATGGCCCGAATGAGCACCACTGGCAAAGATGGTTGAAGTTGAAGATGGAGACTTTTAACAGATTGATTACTTCTCTTGGAACCAAAGGCCTCCTCTCTCTTCCTCTCTACTATAAATATAGCCCTTGGGCTAGTGTAAAAGGGAGACCACATAGAGTACAAAGAAGCCCAGCTGGAATGATATCTTGCCTTTAAGCATTAGTACAAGTTTGTTTTCTTTGAAGTTCTATGCAATTACTTGAGGGTGTAAGTGATGTATAGTGACAACAAGTGATGGTTTTCATCCTTATATCCTTCATCCTTCATGCCTAAGCAAGGGTTCTGGGTCTAACAGGTCATATAGAGTGTGTCCAAGTGTGTTGAGTTTTTGCATGTGTATAATTGTTCTTAGAATGTACATGTTATCTTTCAGTTCATTTACCTTGTGTCATTTCATACATCTCACCTATATACTAAAATATTTGTGTTGGAATATTTAGAGCTTGGAAATAGTCTATGTATTATGTTGTATCATGCACTAGGGCATGGTATTCATGTGGAAGATAATATTGGTGCATTACCATTTTTAGAACAGGTTTTATTTATGCAATTTCTAACTCTTTTCCCTTTAATCAAATTGGTTTAGACAGAGATTATTTTTGCAAAGATACATTCAAGGAGCTATCCATTTAAATCTAGAGGTTCATTTCCCCTATAGGTATACCCACATGCCTAAAAATGTTCCAATGTTACCCAAATCTGGAAGAGGATTGAACACTCTCTTCTAGGGTGAAAGATTTGGAGACAATAGTGACTATTTAAACCAACTAATTATCCATTTTATTTGTTGTATTGATTTATAACTATCCCAAACTAAGTCAAAAATTAAAATAACATATTCTGTAATTATTATTAGTGAAATAGGAAAGAGAAAATATAGGAAACTGTGAAATCAAATACCAAAACAACCCAAAAAAGTATAGACCCTAAAAACTTGTGTAGGGTAGATACGACACTCTCAAATAGATTCAATGTAATATTATTGGGATTATTTTGATGATTCAAAGTATTTTTATTTAGTTTTAGTTAAGTTTGTTTTTATATTTAAAATAAAGTTGGTTCATAGGAATTGGTTACATCCCATAAATGCTCATAAAAGCTTATAAAGTTTTTACGTACTTTGTAAATACAATCGTGAATTCATACATTTTAATATTTTTTGTATTCAAAGATTTGTTCAAAATTTAATTGGTTTATCATTACTCCTATTCCAGAATCCAATAGTGGCATCAAAGCCTAGTAATTTGAATCAAAGGATCCATTTTTTCTTATTCTCTTCCTAAATCAATGCATTCACAATATAATCGGTAATGTTTTTTGAATGTATGCATTAGTGGCATCTTCAAAACATCAAAGCTTTTGACACCCACAGATCTATATGGCACACCTGTAGGATGATCTCATATGCAAATAAATATTTCTAAGGTATTAAATTTGTCTAGTAAAGCATAGTATTTTTATAGAATTTAAATCTTTGACTTCATTTATTGTATGTGGAATTGTACGATGACGACTTGATGTGGCTTCTTGAATTGAAGTAAATATTTTTATAAGTTGTTTTCTTTTTCACAAATTAAATTCTGATAAAAGATGATCTCTATAGCAATTTATCTGAAGAGAAATAACAACTGTACACCACTTTATATAATATTATCAAAATAGTATAATGATAACATTAGGCCAAAATATGTCCTAGTAAAATAAGAAATGTTTCATCTTCTTGCTCACTAAGGTCTTGTTTTTTCATTAACTGCATTCTCCAGTTCCTTATTTGTCTAATTTGGTGGTGCAACCAAAGCATGGTAGCATGGTAGCCTCAGAGTTGAATATTAAATTCATGCCAGTGTGCTATTATTATTCTCTACTGAATATTACATTGATGTAAAGAGCTAATAAGTGAAAGTGTATAAGTTAATAAGGCAAAATATTTGTTTTTTTTGGGATCCACCAACAAAGCAACACATTTGATTTTCCCTGAAAGTAAAAAGGCACACATAGTTTTTTACATGCAAAGTGAATCAGCAAGGAAAAGATTTTTCCATTTTTATTTTTATTTTAATTTTTGATCAAAAAAACAAACTTCTTGTTACCTTTGAAAATTCTCCCACTTAGTTTCAATTTTACTTGTAATAGAGTTGGTCTTATATATTTTACAAGTTCTTGCCAAAAAGGAGGTCAAAGGTTCCAACCTTATATTTTGAACAAATTTATTTCAGAATATAATTTTTCAAAATTGGAATATTTTAGTTTTGAAAATTGAATGATATAAGGGTTTATTGTTGACTTCTTGAGACAATTTTTTGACAAATTACCATTTTGTCTAGAAGTGGTCATGTAACTAGGTGTTTCATAGGTTTTTGGAAATTTCAGACACAACAGAATAGTCAATTTTGTAATTTGAAGTGTCCTTATATGATTATTGCAACCAATATAATGAAATTGATATATAAAGGTGCATTTTCAATTGAGTCTGACAAATTTGAAAAGAAAATTTTCATAATATCACTTCATGCTTATACTCTCAAAGATAATATTATCCATTAAAAGTCCCAGGATCCTTTTGATTGACACCATCTAATTGACACTAGAGGGAGGAGGATCTGTTGGAGGTTGGAGGACAATTACCCTCTCTAGTTAGCTATTCACTCAGAGTATGGGTTCAATGCTTGAATGACAAATTTTTGGCTTGTGTTTTCTTCTTTTATTTCCATTTTTGGCTTTCTATATCTGTTATTCATGACATGGAGCAGATAGAGTTAGTTTTTTTTGTTTCTCTTGATGTAAAAATTCTCACCTTTCACCTGATAGGGGAAGAATATTTAGGCATTAGTTGGATTTTGATCAGTCATCAGTGATAGTATGACTTGATAAGGGTTGCTAGCACCAACAATGTTGAGTAAAGGTCATCAACATTTATTGGGCATTAGGAGATGTGCTATATAGAGTATGGGTTTGTCACTTGGATGGGTTCCTGTGTGAAACCTTATGTGGTTCGTTGTAGTTGGACAAGCTTTGATAAAGTTTTACTATAGTACAGTACAATGCTCATAGGGGATGAACATGCCTTGATTATGTTCATCAATATTTTATGCCACAACTTGTAGGGTGGGGTTTTGTATGGAGTGACATCAATTTTGATTAGTATTAAGAGGTACAATGTCCCAGTTATAGTTGAAATAGAGTTTCTCTGATGACTTTAGAGTCATTACTCCAGTTCTTTCTTTTTCTATACCCCTTTGGATCAAGGGGGAGTTTTTTGGGATTATTTTGATGATCCAAAGTATTTTTGTTTAGTTTTAGTTAAGTTTGTTTTTATGTTTAAAATAAAGTTGGTTCACAGGAATTGGTTACATCCCATAACCACTCGTAAAAGCTTATAAATATTTTATGTGCTTTGTACATACAATCTTGACTTAATACATTTTAATGTTTTTTGTATGCAAAGCTTTGTTCAAAATGTAATTGGTTTATCATTCCTCCTATTCCATGATCCATCCCAATGATAAGTATACTGAGGGGGAAATTCAATGATCATTATATAAAGTGATGATTTCTCCCAAGAGACTCATATTTCACACTCACGTGGAAAAAAATGTGTACATTCTATATCTAGGTTCATATTTTTAGAAATCAATTAAGGTGTGATTATTCCACCTCATTTTATTGGCATTATCTTTTTTACACTACACTTGATGTCTGTTACTATTTTAGACACTAGAGTAGGTTTGATTTTTGTACGCTACTTCAATATTTGTTATATTGATTCGTTAGTGTAATTGTTCATCAAGTTTTGATTTAAAAATAGAATTAGGGTAAAACATTTTTTTGAACCTTGAATCTTGTGTAAATTCAACCTACGTTTTTGTACACCCTCATCCTCTAGGGATTTTACCTTCCCATTTCAAACCTAAATTTTATATTTTATTTTTTACTTTTAGGTTTCATTCTCTATTCTCTAACCTTAGGGTTTCATTGAGTGTGACTTTGATTACTTATAATAATGATACAAATTAGTCAAATAAATGAAAATGTGTTATCTTTGGTAGATAACAAATTACAAAAAGATAATGTTTAAAACAATTCACATGTGGTTGAGAATAAAAATATAAATCCCCCTTATGTTTTCTAATTATAAATCTTCATCCTCTCAACCCATGAGAAATACTGTCCCTATGTGTATCATCAATGGTAATATTTCACCATTGAATAAACTCTTTGAGGATCTTACCACATCTTCATATGATATTTTAGCCTAATGCATGTAATAGGTGCCTTATAAAAAAATGTAAACCATCAATCTATAGAAAGTAATGCATATTATTGTGTTGATTCTAATGTTATACATGTTATTCCACATTAAGAAAAATCATTAAATCATCATTGCCCTGTGATTTCACAATGCTTAAATTTAAAATTATTTGATGGAAGTGGTGACCTTTACTTATATCTCAATCACTTTGTGAATTATATTGGGAAATATAACACCAAATATATTATTTTTATTAAAGTGTTCTCTAAAATCCCAAAGGCTAAATATTTAGATTAGTTTAATCATATTCCTGGAGGTTCTTTGCATACATATCTTGAATGATAAGAAACATTTTTTAGAGAAATAAATAAAAAATAAGGGACCAACGGTTACAATTGAAATTAAACACTCTATTCATAAAGGGAAATCTAAACCATGTAATAGTAAATGCATATATCAATTTATTTATCAACCAAAAAAATTATAGATGCAATACATTTTTTTTAGGGGTCTCAGTTTCCCTCTTAATTTTGTTTATCCTTACCACACTTGCCAATCATTTAAATTTATTTTTTAGGAGGCCATGTCACTAAAAAAAGAACTAGCATATTATCAAAAGGATATTCATTAAACTAACACTCCTATTTATACATATCCTATCAAAAAATCTGTCTCGAAAGAACACATATCCTAAATGGGCTAAGAAAAAAGTGACATATACCACTTGCCTTACATCTTCTTGAAATAGGTCACAAGATTGAAGAGGAAATAGAAATGATAAACTAAAACAAGAGAAGCAATAGAAATATAATATACAAAATAAAAATTGCATACACAAGATTACACACAATTTTACCTGAGAAACCCTTTTGGGAAAAAACTCAACACAATAACTTCTTCTCAATTATATAAATTCACCATTTTCAATACAATAATATGATTCCAAGTTCTGATTTTATCCTAATCCATGTGCGTTTATATATAAGCACAAATAGGAAACTGTAAAAGTGTTATTAAAATATCATGGGTACCAAAAGCATGGGATATATAAAACATGGGATAAAACTTCTCAAATATAGGCCAATATGGTCCAAAACATGGTAGGAATACTTTCCACGCTTTGAATAGGAAATTAGGTACGAATACATTTTAGGTCTACAATGTAGTAGAACATTAAACATGGAAAATATACAACACATTTCCAATAAAGATTACCCTAATATTTATGATTATCCAATTGTGATTCTTAAAAAAATGTTAGAATAAAATTTAAGCACACTGCCTTTTATCGAACCTATGTACTATTCACACATTACATTCAGATTTAAATACTAGTGTGCCTATCATATTACCACTCCTAGTGGGTAGGTGTGCAGGAGATCACCAGTCTATGGTTGAAGGAAAATCACCTCGATTATGCTCTACCTCCCTTTAGATGATCAACCATTTTTGAAGCATAATCATGGCTATTTTTTGAAGCTCAAGTGTACTTTTGTACTTCTTAGCATGAGATATTATGACATACAATGAAAAATTATAATATTTATACATTCAATATTTTTTTTATTAGATACATTAGTGGTTATACACTTGTACATGATTCATCATGATGAAAAGAACAGTGGTTGTTCATCATGTTTAATTTTAAAAATGGACTAATTTAGTACCATGCACTCAACACATATGTTAAGAGATAGTTTTAATCTTCTGAACTATTTAAGTCTATTTAAAAGCTAAATCTATTATAACTTAACTAGTGGGTTAGTTTTATTTTTTGCACATGATGTTTCATATATATTTAGATATCAAACAACAAACCATTATGTTAAATTAATGGAGAATATTATTTTTAAAGTATGCCAAGTTAAATTTTTTCTTTAAATCGTGTTTCATTAAGTACAATCCAAAGGGGTATTAACATTGTGGTATCACAGTAGAGGCTCAAAGTTTGGATCGAATGATTCCTCTAACATAAATTATTTCTCATATTTAATTAAGGAAAATTGTTTGATGGAGATTAAATGTTGATGGGACCTCTAATGAGAATCCTCAAGCTGATCTTAATCCATAACACTTAAACAAGCTATAAAAATCGATAAAATCCTCACTGTCATCAATGAAATAAGAGAAAAATTAGCATCCCTAGAGTAGTAAATTCATGGCATGGCAAGGAAAATGACCAAGAAGCACTAGAAGAAAAACCAACTGGTCAAGAAGAGCCTCAAGATCAAAGACATGTTGAGGACTAGTAAGAAGCAAGAGCTCACATAGTTATAAAACTTGCATGGGATATAAATAAATTTAATCCATGCAAGTTTGATGGTACAGTGTTGGGTGATGGATCTAAAGCCTAGATTACAAAGATGGAAAATTATTTTAAAATTTAGAAGTATTTTGAGATAAGACTATTTGGGGAGCCTACCAACTGGCTAGTAAATCAACAACTTGGTGGGCCAATAAGAAGCAAGAGATAGTCTTGACTCCTCTAACCCTAGTTAGGAGTAGTTTGTAACTTTTATTAGAGATCAGTGGCTGCCCTAGTTTTAATTTGATAAGAATTTAATAGATTTATAAAACCTAGAACAAGGAGATCTGTCAGTGAATGAATATTGGAAATAATTCACAAAGCTCTTGAAGCATGTACCTCAATACCAAAAATATTAACATTTTCAGATTGGGAAGTTCATTATGGGATTAAAACCCTAAATTGGATGTGAAGTGGATGTTCATGTACCATCTACCATGGACTAGGGCTTTGAGAAATTATTTAAGCAAGTTTAGAAATTGAAATTGCTTGCTGAAGTTAGATAAAAATTTAAAAAGAAGTTTAGAAGCTCAAAAATAAATTTAAAAAAAAATAACTATAAATGGAATGGGAATTCCAAGAATAGGTTCAATATTCTAAATGTGAGGTTCAATAACACTTCAGGGAACATGAAACCCAATAATGGTTTCAAAGAAGGAGTCAAAGAAAACAATCAATCTAAGAGGAAGGGACCACTTGGCAGATGTTTTACATGTGAAGGAAACCATTATGTTAAGGACTATTCTTGGTGTAAGATAGAGGGTAAAAAAATGAATTCAACTACCTTTACATCATAATAAGGAACCTTCTAGCAATGAATTCATGTAATTGCTGATAATCACTAAGCTGAATTTTAAGCTTTTTCCATTGAAGTATTGGGTATTTTATTTGAGAATTTTATTTCCATTTTAATAGATACAAGAGCCAATGAATGTTTTATCTCCCCTAAAATGTTAAGTACAAATATCTAGGAAAGTTGGTTTTATGGCAAATGCTTGGTCAGTTCAGTATGAGAATGAAGCCAAGGTTAAGGTAGAAAGGTGTCTTATGGAGGCTTGAGGTGAAGTTACCAGAATACACCATGGTAGTTGATCTATATATAACACCACTAGGATCATATGACATGATTCTAAGAGTGAATTGACTTTTTAGGCACAAAGCTAAAGTTAATTAATTTTTTAAGAAGGTTGAATGCTTAGATGATTTGGGGGATCAAACCCAGATTCAAAGGGAAAAGAGAAATTTGAAACTAAGAAAAATTTCAGCCATGTAATTGAAAAAGGATCAATGAAAGGGATGTCAATTATTCTTGTTAAATTCAAAAAAATCAAAGAAACTAAGGAAACCTCTATTGAAGACTACCCCTTTCTACAAGAGTTCCAAGATACTTTTCTAAAAGAGTTACCTGATTTACCTCCCAAAATGGAATTTTATTTCACTATTGATATTATTATAGGATCATAACCTCAATCTAAGTTAGGGTTAATTTAAAGAGGCCCTAATGGAAAACCTATTAGAAATATTTGGATAATCTAGGGAAAATTGATTCATAGTTTTGGTGAATCCTCTATGGGTGATGGTGAATCTATAATGATTCTGAAAGAATAAAAACAAGTAGTTGCTTATTTTTCTGTACAACTATTTGACTGCACCAAATGATAGATGTTGAATGGAACGAATTAAGGCCACACCAAAAAATATTTTCAAATGAACGAACCAAATGATGTGATGAATGGATGCACTAAATAGATGTGTCGAATAGTTGTATCAGATGGTTGTGTTAGATGACTATGTCAAGTAGCTATGTTGAATGATTGATTTGAATGATATGTGGTAGTTGGTGTGTACTATATGTCAAGCATTGAATAATTGTGTCAAGTAATGGTCTAAGTAGATAGTGTCAAAAGGTGATGTCTGATCATGATGTTGGGTGACAAGTGTGGCTAGTTTGCTATCTAGTTGCCTGGTTGCCCCCATTATCCTATAAATACTCATCCTCTACCCTCATTTTTAACATTTTATAGAATATATTTCTCATCCTCTTTTCCCCCATCTATAGTAATTCCCCAACTATGGAAATAAAATACATTTTCAAGAACCTACTATGCCCAAACATTTTAAAGATCACACAACAATCAAATGCATAAATTGATTAGATTTCAAAATACAACTTTGGCATCCTACTGTACATGTCCCAATATGAAATAGATATTGGGTTAATCAAATCACTAATGTCTTCTTATGACACTAGGGAGAAGAGATTCACCATAAACCTAGACTCTAAAATGATTTGATTTGGTACCTCCCCAAAAGAGATTCACAATCCGACAGGGCTTTCATTTCACAATGCAAACCCTAGGAATTTAAAAGCAATGTTGATATATGATGATGACAAGAAGTATTTGGAGTTAGTTTTTGGCTTGTAAATCGGTTGAACTGGTATGCAATTATAATTTTTTTATATTCAAAATTTAACTTTTGATATGTAAATTCCTCATTTTTCTCTTTTGTTTTAGATAGTCAAAAGAGGGGCCTCCATGTGGAAAACATTGGTGACCCTTTTTTTAAAGAAACGATTCAATTTTTCCTCATGAGAATAGTATTGAAGAGAATACCATTAGATATTCCTTATTGGGCACTGGTTTATATTATTCATACTCTTTCTAATTTGAGATATGAATGGTGCACTTTTATTTCCTCTAGGATAAGGCTTGAATTAAATTATGCTTGTACCAATCCCAAATCCATTATTTCTTGTTCAAATTTTATTTTAACATTGTACTATGAGGCCTTATATAACCTCCAAAAAACATCGATTCCAACTGTGCTTCATCCAAAGATGAGCACAAATGCTTTGACTATGGATGGATAAGAGGTTAGTTTAATTGTTGAACTAAGGTTTAATATCTATTTATTTGTTAAAATGTTACCAAGTTAAGGATTAATATATGTTTGAAAATTTTATTTATAGTTAAGATTTTGTGCCTCATGAAAATAATCTACCTCAAAAGGATAGCATGGATTTGAAGGATTTGTAGATTTTGAGTCTGCAGAATCATCTTTACAATCATTTTAGATTTCAAAATGTGCAAGAGTTTATTCTTCATCGTCTTCATGTGCAGGTTTACTATTTACAAATTTCAAATGATATTTTAATTTTCAAGTGCATTTTTTTAGTTATTTATTTTATTATTATAGTTGACTCAATATCAATTGAGGTTGTCTTGGAACAACCACCACAACAACAAACCCCAACATTTAATGTGCCTTTTAGACCCTCTGTGTAAGGTATTTTACATTGCATAATTTTTTTAAAATTTTTTATGACTGAAAGTTTGCCTAATGTACCAACTCAAAACACCCCTATCACTCATAATAAAATGCATAAATTAGAGGATATATTGTCTCCAAATACAAGTATTAAACCTTTACTTTCAAATTAGCATATAGTTTTGTGTTTAAAATTTACCATTTTTTAAAAATAATTTACATTTTTTAGGGCACTCTCAATCTCTGAGGAAAATTATGCTACCGCCTCCACTCCCAAACTCAGTTTGCTTGAGGGGGAAGAATCTTCCATTGCCACAAGTGCCAACATCTAGCAGATGAACATTGTAATTATCATGATCTGAATTCCTTGATTTCTTTGTTAGAGGTATATCGAGTGGGCAAGGATTGACTTATTTGAATGAAATTGATCTTGATGAGGAATACCTGGTGATTGAAAGTGGTGAAGCTGCTGGAGCTACTTTCAATCCATATGATTTTATCTAGGGAGAAAATGTTCATATGACTTCTTAGGATAAAACTTGTACCTCTTCACCTCCACCCCACCAATGAATGTTGTCTTGTCTGATGATGCTATTACATATTTTCTATTGAATAATTTTGTATTAGAAAGTATTAATTCAAATCTTAAGGAAGGATTTATAGATGAATTAAAAAATGTATATGTTTGTGAGTTTCAAGTGAAGACATTGATAAAATAAATAAATGCCCCTTATCATAACCACTTTTAGCAATATATATTTTTTTCATTATTGCAACATGAACCCACAAAGATTGATGCTTTTTTTTCCCAAGATAAATCTGAGTTAGTTACTATTTCTAATAGTTACAATGATAATGTGTTTAATATTATTCTTAACAGGTTGGAGAATTTGAATGCAAAAGCTTAGGGTTATTTTAATAAATGGGTGAAAGACATTAACTTTGTTGTGATTGCAAACACTGAAAAAGAAAAATATTTGGTAATGTATCTTAATTTTAATCAAATTTCATGTCATACTTATTTTTGTTCAAATCTAATTACATTTCATTTTAAATTGTAGACAAAATATGAGAATTTGAAAAAAGAAGCCAAGGTCCTCAATGTGCATCTGAAAAATGTATGGAAAAGTTTATATTCCGCCATTCAATTCAAAGAGAAGCTTGTTCTATCGAATAAACAAAACAACACACTTTGAAAATTTATTAAGGAATGAGAATGGGATCTCGATGCCTTACTTAAGCAGAAGATAGATGCTGATCCAAGTCTACTTTCTGTAAGAGATGCTACAAAAGAAGAAAGGGAAAATCTTGCTCAAATTAATTTTGTAGCTGAGGATATTGTAAGATATTGAATGATAGCACAGAGGATGTTGTGGTTGAGAAAGTACCTGAGAAGTGAAACCCCAATTTTTTTTTAAAACTCTATAATATTTGTAAACAATGTAAACTCTATAATATTTGTAAACAATAATTTGTTTAAAAAAATATATTTTCAATGACAATTTGAAGTTTGGATTTGCAATGATCAATTTATCAAGTTTTATTAGTAGATGAGCTACATGGATTTCAATTATTTTTTTTGATGGATTTGGTGTTAGGCTTGAGCATGAATTTTAATTTTATGATGTTGTAAAGTCACTATTATTAAATTCGAGTTTATTTAGTTGATGTAGTTAAAACAAAATAATGATACAATATGTTGTTCTATCACCATCGTATTTGAATTCAAATTCATATTTTTAATCTAAAAGTTAAAACTCTTAATATGGTGCTACAATATCAAATTTCAATTATTTTAAATGACAATACAATTAAAAAGTAATTAAATAAAAGGGAAATTTGCATGATGAATGGATAAAATATTTCAAATGACAATACTATCCATAATTATAATGAATTTAGTATTTGAAACATTTTAAAATATAAAAAATTATATGAAATTGGATTTCAAAATATGATAATTACAATAAATATATAAATAATAGTCTGGTAGTTGAAACAATCCTACATAGACTTGATTATTGCTAGTGACATTTACATCTAGTGTGTTAGTGCCATATTCAGTGTCATTATTTACATCCTCTTTATTAATCATTGTATTATTGACATCTCTTCTTTTAGTTAGAGAAATACATGTTGCTAGAGCTCTTTCATACAAAAACATGTCCACAACATAACATGAAACATATAATCTCAAATAGGTTTCTAAATTTTTATCCAATTTATTTCGAAGTTTTGACTTAAAGAATGATAATACATTGAATAATTTTTCATCTTCCAATGAACCTAGAATCATTGTTTGGCAAAGATCATATAGTCATAAATTTTCACTTAGACTTTCCTGTAGTATTCTACTAGGATAAAGTTTTTTCCATAGCCGTGTAATTGCCCCATTTTTTGTTGGTTTGATAAGAAGACGATATTTTTAAAACATTGTAATTCCAAAATGAGTTGACTGAGATGTTAGTAAATCCTATCCCAAAATACCTTTTATTTATACTCCATTCACCGCTACAGATTTACTGGATGATTTAAAAGATAACCCATTTATTTATGAAATAAATTACTAATTAGCTTTTGACTGTTATTACTATTCCATAAAATGGGATTCACAACTGCCATGGCCTCCAAAAAATCATCCCATTGAAAATGATCTTTGATCTTTGTAGATAATTTTTGTGAAATTATACTTAGTTTCATCCGAGTTTTAGATAGAACAATGTCATACAAAATATACGTTATAGACAATTCTTCAGATTCAACTTCCACAAGATCAGGGCTTTTGTAGAAAGTGTGCATTGGTATCTCTTTGCCATTAACAATGACATAAATACTATCATTTATATTTAATTTCAAATAGCTCTCAGGGTTCCTTAAATTTGTCAAACATTGCCAACTACTAAAAATAAGGCCTTGAAACTTTTTTTCATTTGAAGTGTATAGTATATCTAGAGATTGACATACTCATTTTCTTGACTGTATGAAGTCAACAATATAAATGGATCTCTCTTGAGCATGTTTCATTAAACAATTCATTTCCTTCAACATTGGGATAATTTCACATAATGTCAACAATGTTTCTAAATGTGTTAGATGGTACAAAAAATCTTTTACCTTGTCAATTTTTCTACGATATTTATACATAAAACCTACTAATGATGGATATTATTTAAAAATTTGACATGCAGGTTCATATATAGAAATTCATATTGTATCAACATATTTCAAGAGTTTCTTACCATCAGTAACTCCTATTACAATATTTTGGAACTCTAAAAATCTTCTTAGACTACTTGACATATAAGCATGTAGGTCACGAATGAGCTCCTCCACTTTTTCCACACTAGTAAATTTGCTAACTATTTTGTATGCAAGATTCATCCTATGAGCCATGAAATGAATTGAAATCATATATGGGGAAACTATTATTTGATTTTTAACATGAAAACCATTTATATTCCCATACATAATTGATGCACCATCAGCCCCCACACACACTAGCTTGGTAGCTATTGCATAATCATCCATCCTAGCTTTATCTTTCAAATTAGATACTCCCAATTTGTGAAGATTTTTTGCATTGTAATTTTCTACCATTTTATTAACTTCTAGTAGATGAGGTTGCCTTGAATAGTTCACAAAAGTATAAAAATGCATACAAACCCAGGATGTGTTGTCAATTGTTGTGACCTCATCAATGGGCATCAAGATGAACAGTGCATTTTGAACTTTTTATTTCAAATATTCCTTCTCAACCATTGCTAGACATTTTTCCATTTTCTAAGCTCTACTATCTAACCAATGTGATTGTGGAATATCCATAAATAAATTATGCTAAAATAAAAGCTTATAATCTAAAAAATAAGAAATAGGTCTACCTTTTTTTAGAATGTGGTATACACTAGAGAATTGTATATATTTAGCCTTTAGATGTGATTGCATAACTTTTACAAAATTTGCTTTGATTGTTCCCCCTTTCTCAATAAGATGTTTTTCATCATTTTTATACTCACATGTGTATCTTACATGCATGTATTCTTTTGCATTTTTTCACCTGTGTGTTCTTGTCATCAGTCCATCTTGGTGCTTTACCATCACAGATACTTTTTCAATGTTTTTGAATTGTGTCCAATTTCAGTTGCATTTTGTGTTCTTTTCCTAGTTTCTAGCTACATATTGTACATTTGTATTTTTTTTAGAGTATCATCAACATTTTTAGGATCTATAGGTTATATGAAGGGAAATCTTATTGCTAAATCCACCTTAAAGGACCTTCTAATTATCCATCTAATTCTCTTCCTTTGTGAAGATTTTTGAGTAGAGGTTTCAGCTAAAATTTATGTTTGGTGAGAACCAACAACTCTTCTGCCACTTGAGTGTCATGATCATTATCATAAAAAACTAGAGGAACATATTTGAGTGGTGGCATGTCATCATCAAAATAATCTTCAGGGGTGACATGTTATTCTAGTTGATTCTTTCTGGTGAGATATCAGTGGGGATTTCTGATGTAAAATTATTTTAATATTTTTAAATAGTTAAAGTCAAATTTATGACAAAATTAAATTAAATAAATACCTATATTTTGAGAGAATTATGATTATGTGGGCTTTTTGGTTGGCTCTTTAAAATAAGATAATATGCTCAATTTCCTTGATAATTGGCCTATTCTTTTACCATTCCCACCAGATGCCATGATGATCAAGGATGCAACATTTCAGTTTTTCCATTTGATGCTATCATCTGGTCAAAGAGTAGATGCTATAGAATGGTTATGCCATTTGGTGGAAAAACCAATTTTCTTTTTATGTCTATCATTCAACACTTTCATTCGACACTATCATTTAGTATTGTCATTTGGCACTTCCATTCAACACTATCTTAAGATATTGTAGTTTGGCACTATCATTTGATTATTCATATTGAAACTATTATGGTTCGGTATCACTGCCCAGTTCTTCTATTTGGTTTTTGCCATTCAGTGTTGTGGTCCTCTAGTTTTGGTTCTACTTATTGACTTGTTTGATATCAAGGGTGTCAGGGTGCACGAAACACCAGAAGCACACAGTTGGTTACCAAACCAAGCAACTTAATATGCGGAAATAAACCAGATTCAACAAGTAACTAGAATTTAGAATAACACAGAATATGAGAGACAATACACAACTTGTATTAATAACTCTTACAAAAAAAAATACAATAAAGAAGATGCCACTTCTTCTCCACCACCTCTTTAGAGGTTTCCCACACCTCAAGTGAACATTAATTCTCTCCTCAAAGCTCTCTCTACTTGGTCCCAACACCCAACTCAAACACAGAGTTGGTGTTCACCTTACACCTGTGCTCCACGCACTCCACAAGTGCTCCACGCACTCCACAAGTACTCAAAGTACTTCAAGTAGATCTCCCATGAACCTGTAATACCCTACAATTCAACAGACCATACTTATGGAAGGAACTGCCTTGCCTTCCTCTTAGCTCTCCATGTACTCCATGTACATACCAATGAGTACACACCATACTCCAAGTAGATCCTACCTGATTTTGCTCCTTGTTGTGTTGCTGTCCTATCTGATCTCCAACCTACAGATCAATACTGGTTCTGCACACCTATGAACCTTGACCTTGCACACACACACACACTTGCAGATCAACGATCTTACTTACCATGTAGATCTCCTATAAGGGCCATGCTCACCTGATGACCAAGATCATACATACCTGAAGAATCCAGCTGACTCTCCAATCCAGCACCCACCTTGGTACTACTATGGAACTAGGAGGAACACCCTTGCTCACCTCACACACAGAAGGAGCTAACTTTGCTCAACTCAAACTAGAACAACTTTACAATACAACCATGAGTCTATTATATAGATCTCATCCAAACAATAATTAGACATCTAATTACAATAATTAGATCCACAACTCTCAGTCTATAATTAACACTAAGCATGCAAACACTTGGTTCGTTAGCTGACTACCCATAATAAACTCGCAGTCGAACCACACAGGTGACCGACGTCGGTCCCTGTCCACCTGGAGGTGACCGACGCCAGCCGATCCCTGACCGACATCGGTTGCTTCCCTTCAGTATCCTGTCGACGTCGGCTGATCAGACCGACGCTGATTTCTCTGCAACTCAGCAACCCTCAGCAACCTCCTCTCCTGTTTGCATCAGTGAAGCTTTTAGCTCCACAACCTAACAATCTCCCACTTGGAGATAAACAGCTACACTGTACCTGTACCTATACTCTGTCTAATCTGTTTCTTGGTTTGTATCC
This sequence comes from Torreya grandis, assembly GCA_037957365.1. Lineage (NCBI taxonomy): Eukaryota > Viridiplantae > Streptophyta > Pinopsida > Cupressales > Taxaceae > Torreya > Torreya grandis. The sequence goes on from JARHVA010000585.1 coordinate 4,419,192, forward strand.
CTCTTCAAGCTCCCACTTGAAGACTAACCACCACACATCTCGTGGTGCACCTCCTGTCATCCGAGTACCCTACCACATCTGAACCTACAAAACACATGTAGTGAAGTCTTGACCCTGCATGTATACCTGCTACTGGTCCCTCTCAAATCCCTGAGAACCCACTTTCCCGAATTGGCTCCTAACTCTCTGATAGCTCCCACTGCATGGGAATACTCAGGTCTATACCAGACCTCATGTGATTTCAGACACTGTACCTGTCCAGCCTTTAGTGTGCTCTGGCTCTGCATCCTACATAATGAACCTCACCAACACCTAATTCACATCAGCTTCCACTGGAGACAAAATCAACTTGTGATCTCCATGCCTCCCATGTCAAAGAATTTTGCTGCTCCAAACTCCTCCTGACATGCCACTGAACTAATCTTACCCTTAGCTTAGCAAAACCCTATATGTACAAACCCTGCTAGCTAGCATACTATCCACATACAGCAATAGAATGATGTTGCAATCATCATCCCCCTGGTAAGTCGGGCCACAGTAGTTACCCTGACATTGACTGAAGCCATGCTTCGTCCTCCACCTGTCAAAACCTGTACCACTGTCCTGCAGCTTCCTCAAGACCATATGCCTAGTCTTCTGTCTCACATATCCATTCTCTCTATTCTTCAACTAAGGTATCCATTCGTCTCTGTGCTTTCATCCAGCTGGCAACCCTACCAAAACTCCCATTTGGTTCTGCATCATATCCCTGCCATGCTCCCACTTGTTTCCTGGATCCTTCCTGCTCTACAATCAGCAACAAGTATAAAGAAGAGGAACAACGAATTTGAGGGCCTACTTACATCTTCAGTCCTCCGTATGGGTGTTTGAGACTCCTTGACAGCATGCTATCCACCCAAAATCTGTTACAGTGACCGACCTCGGTCACTCCACAGTCTGCATCCGATCGACGTCAGTTCCCATGCGTCTGTCCCTGACTACCAACTTGCTATCGTCGGTGTCCCTGTTGCCAACGTCAGTCCTCCTGATCGACGTCGGTCTTATTGCCGACGTCGGTCCTCCTGACCGACGTCAGTCTTACCCTGCCCGACATCACCGGCTTTGGTCTGTACATGACCAATATCGGCACCTGTCTGTTCGACGCCGATTCATCCTGACTGATGTCGGTATCTGTGTTCGCCTGTGAGTGATGAATTTTTACCCGCGAGCTCCTTTGAATCAATCTCCATGTCCAAACTGCCCTGCTCAGAAGTATCCAGCACCATCCACTGGTTTCTGTCTGCCATCTCCTCCAAGAACACCAAGGCTTTCCAGTTCTTAAGCCTATCAAATATATCTATCTTCCGCTTAAGAACATGCATCTCCTTCCTGCTTATGTGACCAAGCCTACGAAGCCACGTCTCTACAATAGAAGAAGAATCAATAATATAAACAAGTAGATAAAGAGTACCTATTTTCTTACCACCAACTAATTCAAGTGCACCTGCTGTGAGAGTTCTTGTGCATCTCTCATCACCCAATCTTTCTAAAGAAATTAGCCATATCTCCAAACCTGGGACCTGCATGACCTTCATCAACACCTATGTGTTGGCCACCTGCAATTTCAGCTTCACTTTCCCTTTGCCAATTCTTTGGCAAGGCTCACCAGCTCCTCTACCTGGGGCTGCATGGAAAGAGGCAACCGAATCTTTTATCCAAGATTCAACTTTATCCAAGAAACCTCCCAGAGCATCCTGTGCAACATTACCTACAACATCTGCTTCTTCAGTTCCTTCTTGTTGATCTTCCACAAACCAACAATATTCTTTTTCCTGCTCTTTCTTTCCATGGGACCTTAAGTGACCATCTGTGCTTTTCAACTCCTCATTCTTAGCTTACTTTCATCTGCCATTGCTTTGCTCCCACTCAATCAGAAACACCTGAGAGTGACCTGTAACCAAACACAAAACCTGCTTCCTGCAACCTTAGCTCTGATACCACTTGTCAGGGTGCACGAAACACCAGAAGCACACAGTTGATTACCAAACCAAGCAACTTAATATGCAGAAATAAACTAGATTCAACAAGTAACTAGAATTTAGAATAACACAGAATATGAGAAACAATACACAACTTGTATTAATAACTCTTACGGAAAAAAATACAATAAATAAGATGCCACTTCTTCTCCACCACCTCTTCAGAGGTTTCCCACACCTCAAGTGAACAGTAATTCTCTCCTCAAAGCTCTCTCTACTTGGTCCCAACACCCAACTCAAACACAAAGTTGGTGTTCACCTTACACCTGTGCTCCACGCACTCCACAAGTGCTCCACGCACTCCACAAGTACTCAAAGTACTTCAAGTAGATCTCCCATGAACCTGCAATACCCTACAATTCAACAGACCATACTTATGGAAGGAACTGCCTTGCCTTCCTCTTAGCTCTCCATGTACTCTACGTACATACCAATGATTACACACCATACTCCAAGTAGATCCTACCTGATTCTGCTCCCTGTTGTGTTACTGTCCTATCTGATCTCCAATCTACAGATCAATACTGGTTCTGCACACCTGTGAACCTTGACCTTGCACACACACACACACACCTGCAGATCAACGATCTTACTTACCATGTAGATCTCCTATAAGGGCCATGCTCACCTGATGACCAAGATCATATATACCTGAAGAATCCAGCTGACTCTCCAATCCAGCACCCACCTTGGTACTGCTGTGGAACTAGGAGGAACACCCTTGCTCACCTCACACACAGAAGGAGCTAACTTTGCTCAACTCAAACTAGAACAACTTTACAATACAACCATGAGTCTATTATATAGATCTCATCCAAACAATAATTAGACATCTAATTACAATAATTAGATCCGCAACTCTCAGTCTATAATTAGCACTAAGCATGCAAACACTTGGTTCGTTAGCTGACTACCCATAATAAACTCGCAGTCGAACCACACAGGCGACCGACGTCGGTCCCTGTCCACCTAGAGGTGACCGACGCCGGCCGATCCCTAACCGACGTTGGTTGCTTCCCTTTAGTATCCTGCCGACGTCGGCTGATCAGACCGACACTGATTTCTCTGCAACTCAGCAACCCTCAGCAACCTCCTCTCCTGTTTGCATCAGTGAAGCTTTTAGCTCCACAACCTAACAAAGGGGTGATTGTACTATATATGTGGTGAATTGAAGTGTAATCTAAGATATTATTTTAAATGTATAATGAGCCAAAACCCAAAATAATTTATATTCCTAAATTTTTGGTGATCTGGACCCATATATTGACCCTAAAAATAGCCAAAAACAAATTTAAAAAATTGAAATATTCATGAATTAACAAATATTTGCTGCTAAAATTTACCATGATCTAAGGATCCCTATAGAATGACAACAACTAAATTAGTTGAGTTAGAAGCCCAAATTCAGGAGATGTTGGCTAAAAGTTTGTTTTATCCAAGTGTTTCACCATGGTGTGCACCTATAGTGATTGTAAAGAAAAAGGATGGAACCCTTCATATGTGCATAGATTATAGGATATTCAACAAAGCAACCATTAAGAACATGTATTACTTTCCTCACATTGATGATATTTTTGATAAAATATCAGGTGAGGTGGTATTTTCCAAGATTGACCTTAGAGTTGGGCATCACCAGTTGAGGATTAGGGAGGAAGATATTGCAAAAATAGCCTTTTGAAATAAATCTAGACACTATGAATTTACAATGCTCCCTTTTAGACTAACCAATGCACCTGCAACATTCATGAAAAGTGTGTTTTGAGATTACCTTGATCAATTTATGCTTGTTTTCCTTGATGACATCCTTATCTACTCTAAAAGTGAAGAGGAACATATTGAGCATTTGTGTTTGGTTTTGAAATAATTGTAGAAACATAAGCTTTTTGGGAAATTGTTTAAGTGTGCCTTATTTCGAACAAGAGTAAAATATCTTAGAAATATTTTTTTTTCAAAAAGAATTTTAGTGGATCTAACTAAGACTAGATCCATCATGAAATGGCCATCACCTAGGAATATGCATGATGTGTGTAGCTTTATGGTTTTAATAGTATACTATACGAAATTTGTGCTAAATTTATCTAATATAATAAATCTAATCACCTCTTTTAAATGAAAATATAAATGATTTATTTGGTCCAAGAAGTATGAAGAAGGTTTTCAAATCTTAAAAAAGAAGGATTACTTCAACACTAGTGTTATGGATTCCAAATCCAAATGGTCATTCTAGAATAATAATTGATGCTTCAGGAGACGGTTTAAGAGGATTTCTTATGTATGATGGCTAAGTTGTAGCTTATGATTCAATGAAATTGAAGCTTTATGAGTCAAACTATGCAACACATGACTTATAGTTAGCTGCCATAGTGCATACTTTACAAGTATGGAGGCATTATTTGTTGGGAAAAACTTTTGAGCTCAAAATAGATAACTTGAGGATTAAGTACATATTTAACCAACCCAAGATTAATGTTTATCAAAGATGATGGTTATAATTCTTGTCAAATTATGACTTTAACATTAGCTACATTAAGCACAAGGAATATATATTTGTAGATGCTTTTAACCATAGAAGGTACATTACAATTTTAGCTACAATAAGGAGTAACTTTTGAGATCAGGTAGTGAAGTTATCCCTAGGAGATGAATTCTATGAGTAGGTAAATAAATATTTATTAGAGGAATCACAAGATCCTAGATACAAAGGATTTTCATTTGAGAATGATGGAATTTTGAGATACAATGGAAGGATATATGTGCCTAATAGAGAAAATTTGAGTATTATTATGTTGGATTTACATAACACTCCATATTTAGGACATCTTGATGTAATTACTATCTTAACAGAGCTAAAATTGTTGTATATCTAGAAAGTAATAAAGAAAAATGTAGCTGGATTTGTGTCAAGATGCTTATAATTTTAACAAGTCAAGGCTAAACATGTGCATCTCGATGGGTTGTTTACCCACATTCTATACCAGAATGTAAGTGAAAAGTTATTAGTATGGACTTTTTCCAAGGTTTGCATAAGTCAAGGAATTGTCATGATATGATATTGGTGGTTGTTGATAAACACACCAAAGTAGCATAATTCATTATGGGTAATATGACAAATGATGTACCAATGCTTGCTAAAAGGTTTTTAAAGGATATATATATATATATTAGACAGGGAACCTAGGATGACCTCAAAGTTTGGTAAACTCTTAATGCAACATTGGGTACACAGCTGAACTTTATCACTAATGCATAATGTTTTTCATGTATCTTATCTTAAGAAATATATAGCTAATCCTTCACATGTAATAGACTAGAATGCATTACAAGTTCTAGATCTATGGGTGGTAATAGTAGAACTAATTAGAATAATTATTTTCATAAGCTTTGTTTATGTAACAAGGAAGTATCATAATGCAAGGTGTAGTGAAACCAATATTTTGAGATAATGCCACATGGGAGAATTATGAGGATTACCATAGGTTTTTTTCTCATCAATTTAAATAATTTTATGTTGAACATTATTAAATTTTCATAGCTTATGATTGAAATAAAAGTCATCAAAATGATGACTTATTTTATGGTGGAAGGATTTTACATCCTATTCTACTCTTTAAAGACTACATTACTATTAGGGAACGGAGTAAAACTAATAATTACTATTTTTGATTATGATGATATGTCTAGACATCTATGTTGTTTGGTTTGACATATGTTATGTTTTATTACAAGATATAGTGTTACTAGAGGACAATTATACATGTCTCTGGATACACTATATTTCAGTGTATTAGAATCTTATTTGGATATGATTTCATTTTCATATTTGTTTTATCTTATAATAGTTTATTTGATGTATATACATTCTGAGTATTTTATTATTTTGTTACAAATCTCAGTCTAACTACCATTTTATTTGTCTGAGGTGCTTATAGGACTGTCCCAACCTCATAGAGTGGAATAAAGGGATAATATCATAGGGTAGGAGGATGTAGACATTGACAACGGGGATAAAAAAGAGTGAAACCAAGCCTACACACACACTCACACTTATGTATGCTAAGTTGATTTAGTATTGATGGATGTGCTGAATGCTTACTTTTACTATTTGTTACTATGGTTAATATTGCATGATTTGCATTGAATATGGGTCGATAACTTACTTTGTTGTGTAATTACTAGTTTCAAAATGGATGTTCTTATTAATATAATGCATTAACTCATCTAATGTGGGTTGGCTGTATGAACCTCTGTGAAACCTTTATTTGAACTAATTTTGAATTTTTGAGTATGAATTAAGTTGGACCTATTTTTATGCATTGTAAACCTTTTGAGTACATGGTATTTATTAAACCATGTCTTTGTATTTAATTATGTAAAGTTTGTTGGAATTAATTATTACCCCTTTTTGGTGGCCTAGAGGATATAGGGAAAAAGACATCCAAGCATTTATCTTTAGATAAGTTTTAAATTTTAGAGAAATTAGTTTTTGTATTGGTTTGGAAGGTTTTAATGGCATTATTTCCATGAAATAATCAAACCAAAAATAAATTAGGTCATTTTGAAATTATTGGGAAGAAAATTAGGTTTCTTTTTTTATCATCATAGGTTAACCTTGAAATTTGGTGGGAAGCTGAGTGATAGGGTTTGACATACAATCTCCATGAAAAATAGGGATATATAATCTTGAGTTAATGGCAAAATGAATGAATATGCATTAATGAACTTGAGTCTTATAAGGGAAAACCCATATAGTTTTAGGATAAACTCGATGGCATGCATAATTTGGATGAGAAAGGAAAAATAGAATAAGAAGAATAAAAATGGAAGAGTTAGATACGAGGGAAGAAAGAGCAGGAGTATTATCAAAAGGTAAATGGATACCAACATCTACATTTGAACGATGACCATTGTTAATGATTGGGCAAGTAGAGTATTTTAATTTGAAAATAAGAATTTGTATGGGTTTTGCTTATATATGAGTACATATAGTTTTCCATTTAAGAATCAAAAAATTGAATACCCTTCTTACCTAGATTTAGTTTTAAAATCATTTGAATACATATTTTGGTAGTGCCTTGTATATTTAGGGCTTTACTATCACAAACCTGGGGATAGAACTAGTTTCCACCCACATGCCCATAAAAGATAAAATAGAGCCATTGTTAAGGGTTAAAAATGCATATTTGACAGTTGAAACATATGCCAAACACCCACTGCATTTATATTTCCTATGTATGATGAGTTATAAGATAAGAAAACAATATTTTTTTTATAATTTTGGTTATAATAATATTTGCTCACATTACCTATAGTGAATTGATTTATTGACTTTCCTTCATGTATTGGGATTAAACCTAGACAAAATATTTTATTGATTTAAAATTTATAGATAAAGTAATACCCGAGAATATTTTGTTATGATTTATATTTATTACAATCTTGAGGATTGCATCAGAAGTTATCAATTGGTAGTTATTAGTAGTTATCTGAGTAGGCATAAGAAAAGCCTAAATTGGATATGGGGAGTCCTATCTATGTCCATCCATTAGCTAGTAGAGGCAGAGGGGTTCCCACTTCCAATTAATAGGTAGAAATTATAAATTCTCTCCAAAAGTTGCACATGAATATTTCTATCCAAAAAATCCTGAGTAGTGAAATCGTGGATGAGTTTGAGAAGTTAAAAGTGCTCCTGATTCAAGAGTTAGCAACTATTAAACTGGGTAAGGATCATTCATTTTGCACTCCACAGGGTAAAAAATCATCTCAAAATGGTGGAGAGGAGGAGGTCGATTGGGTTATTAAGGAGGAGAAAGCAGAGATTCAGTCTACCAATCTCAAGTGCAAAAGATAGGAAGAAGATAAGAACTAGTTCATCAAAAGTCATACTAGAGGAAGGAATAACAAACGTGATGGTAGTAAGACCAAGAAGTTGGTCTTTTATTTTGAATCAAAATAATTTGTTTTTCTCTATCTCTTTCTGTCTGGTCTTAGGCTTTTTAGCTGTTACTTGGTATAAGTTTGGTGGCAAGGGGTTTTAGATGCCATGTTTGTCTTTTATTCCTTTTTTATCATGTTGTTTTGTCATCTATGTCTTTCAGATTTCTTTTGTAAAGGGAATGGGCCCCTTCAATCTGGTCTTTAACTGATCGAATAAAAAATATGTCCTTGCATAAGAAAGTGTGGGTTTATAATTTGAGAAAAGGGAACATTTATATATCCATACTCTACATACGTAACTTGTGGATGTATAATTATGATGGAATTATATAGTTTTGTGTATGTATATACATGAACTGTATAAATATAATGATGAGTATGTTTTAGGTTTATTGGTAGTCTCATAAAACATATATAAGTTGTAGATATACTTTGATTTATTATACAATCTTATTTATATATATGTATATGAGATAAAGGATGGACTATGTTTAAGTTATTGATAGCACACACACACGCACACACACGCACACCCACACACCCACACACACACACACACACACACACACACACACACACACACACACACACACACACACACACACAAGAGACAAGAATATATCTTATTGATACACAACCAAGCCTTGAGACATATTTGATAGGAAATACATACAAAACTGTAGATATGTAACGGTGTTTATAACCAATCTTATATAGAGTTGGTATATTTGATAAATTGGTATCACATTCAATGGTGATTTGGATTAGAATGGAATATTAGAGGATTTTTGGAAGATTTCAGTTATATGAAAATATAAACATAAATATGTATTTATATTCCTCTATAGATATACTTGAGAAAATAATGATTTCTTAATCTTGTTCTTGAGTAATGAAATGACATGAAAGTATATATATGAATGAATACATAGATACAAACTATGTATATATTGTGGCATAAATTAAATTTGTATCATGCTAAGTGTTTATCAAAATAGTTAATAAAGATTGAACAGTTAATAAATAAGTGATAGAATGGCCTATTTCAAAATGGATCGATAATCCTTGTTTTATGTGTACACGAGCTTTTAGAATTCTGTTTGACTTATTATCCATTTTGTATAGTATTAAGGAATTATAAGTAGATGAAAATTATAGAATTATATTAAGTAGAGTATAATGTATCTATTTAATTGTAATTCTATAACATAGACATGTAGATATGCTTACATTTGGAGATTAAGAATGCTAATGATAGATATAAACCTACATATCTTGGATATGATAATAATAGTTGTACAATGGAAAGTAAAGTGATTTTTCATAGTTGAAGGATGTTTTAAACTTGTATAGTATAATCATGTGAAAAATTGCCTTGAATTACTAAGTGCGTATATGCTACAAGTTAGTATGTCTTTGAATTAGTTTATAAGACTATACCTGCATACTTTTTTATGATAATGGATGATTGGCATATGTGGTTGATGCCATGCAACACATATACCTATCATTTGGTATCATAGGATAGATTGAGATTCAATAAGAGAAAGTATGTGTGTGTGGATTTGACTCGGATCCATGAGTGATTTGAAATATATAATGAAAAAAATTGGCCATATAATGTTATAGTTGAAACATTGTCATTCCATTATAATTTTTAATTTACATGTGTATGTATGATTTCATATTATATAGAGGATTATTTTCTATGGTCAATGTGATTTCTCCATGTATTAATGATTCTAATACCCATAACTTTTGGTTGAATTCTTGATATTTGCATTGCCATTGTCTACCCCTCCATGAAGGGAAAGGCCATTCCCAATGGGTAGGCATGCAGGAGACCAATGGTCTATGGTTGAAGGAAAATCACCTCGATGATGCTCTAAATCTTGTCAGTTGATTAACCATTTTGGAAGCATATTCATGGCTATTTTATTGATTTTTGAGTTGTTTTATGAAGCTCAAGTGTACTTTTGTATTTCCTATCATGAGATATTATAACACATAATGAAAAATTATAATATTTGTACATTCAGTATATTTGTTATTAGATATAATAGTGGTTGTATAGCTGTACATGATTCATAATGATGAAAATAACAATATATGTATATTCACTTTTACCTATAGAAATGAATCAACTGAGTACCATTCACTCAGCATATGTGTTATGAGACAATTTTAATCTTCTAAACTATTTAAGGCTATTTGAAAGCTAAATATATTATAACTTAACTAGTGGGTTAGTTTTATTTTCTGCACATTTTGTTTCATATGTATTTAATTGTCAAACAATAAACCATTATGTTAAATTAATGGAGAAGATTATTTATAAAGTATGTTAAGTTAAAATAAAAAAAAAACTTGTTTTGTTAAGTACAACCTAGAGGGGTCTTAACACAGTGGCCATCAAATATCAACATGTACCAATTGGTAGGAGAAACTCCATCTAGTGTTGATTTCTTAAAATAGTGTAGTCAATTGAGAAATAATTGTTTGGTCATCCAAACATGGGGTTGTGTTTCCATACATGCTCCTAGTTCACATTATAGAATGTAGTTATTTCCCTATCTTCTTCCCTTGAAAAGATATAATCCAAGAATGTTTTGGCCTACTACATTAACACAAGCAAGAATGGTGATCCATTCCATACTCTTTGGAGTTTTTTGATGAACACTTCAAATTCCTCTTTTTATTGGGACTCACATACCAGTGTTCCTACCAGCATGCAATCCAATTTCATCACATTTTCAAATTTTGTAAGGTCCATAGTGATTATCTTCATAGGCCTTCTCCAATTTATTTAAAAATGAATCTATAATGGAATGCCTTAGTTGAATTGCTTTATCTCTATCCAGGCCTTTTATTGATTTAATGGATAAGTCTAGATGCCTCTTCTTAAATCCAACCCACCAAGACTTGTTGAGAATTCCATCTTTGAAAGGGTTAGACCGATTTCACATATATGGGATACATATGAATTGAGTTGTATAATTCCAGGTCCATGACCAAGTTCTTCCATATCTTAGCACCATTGAACAACTCAAGTTCTTCCTTGTCTAACAAAATGGCTGGTGGGCCCTTTTTTGGGTAGCTGTAATACCTAAAAATTAGTTGTTAAGTGAGATTTTAGGGATTCCTCACTTGGTTACAAAAACTCGAGTAATGTACTCATTATTTTCAACATTCCTCATAGCATGATTCATCAGTTATAGTCCATTAGGCTAGGATGGATATGTTTCTATTTAATGAAGGTCTTGTTGTCACATGTTTAATAGTTTTTGAATGTTTATGTTAATTTTCATCTTCTTTAGCTTCTTAATGGTAATCCAGTCTTGTTCCTCTTTTTGTACCGAGCCTTTTCTTATGAACTATTCAATTTATATTTAAATTTTTTATTATGTTTGCATCATCAAATATAGAAAATTTAATAACATGTATCATTTACTATGAATTTGGAACTCTATTTTAAAAGGAACTATAGTCATATGTGATTGTAAAGTGATAAGATACATACTATCAATAATTACATAGGAACATAATCTTAATTCAACTTTTGTATTAAAATGAAAAGTGTAGGTATGGGCATGATAGACTTTAGGGTTATTACTCTTGTGTGGGCATGATAGAGTGTAGGTATAGGATCCTTAGATGCCCAAAATATCATGTCAAATGGTAGTGGGTGAGGTACTATGGTTGGAACACCTCAAACAAGGTTGAAGAACCCACATGGGAGGAGTTCGTAGGGCTTTACCATAATCTAATACTTGTTCACCTTGGTGGTGTAAATATTGTTGCATTGTCTAGAATGGATCTACTACACATAAATACATCTTTGCACTATAAGTGTTACCTCTAATACACTGCATCTACTCTTCCCATTCAATAGTAATGCAAATTCAAACTGCTGTGATACAACATAGGCATGGGCTCATGGAAATATAAACTAGTTAGGTGTGATTCAACATGGGTATTTTCTCTTAAAAATCCAAACTAGTTAGGTGTGATTCAATGTAGGTATGGGCTCATGAAAAATACTCAAAATAGGATGTTAAATCTAGGTTGGTGAGGTGTTATTATTTTTCCACCTCAAATAGGGTACATGCATAACATGGACTGAGCACTATTAATTAAATTTTAAATGTCCCACGTTTGGATCCCACTATTTTTAAAAAAATTTAATTATCACCTATCAATTTTAATTTTAAAAAGGCTCTATAATAACACCTTACATAGTAATTGTTGTGTTATCACATACAAACACATCACACCCTTAAAATATAAAATTAAACAATCTAAACACTTTGAGCTAATTATGGGTGTTAATTTTAAGTGTTAAAATGACACCATTTAGATGTCATGTAGTGCCAAACTAAGTTTCACCAATTCTTGTGCCTCTTCCTTGTTATAATTTTAGTTCGCATTTGATACAGTTTTACAAAACAATTATGTTTTGTATTTTATTGAAATAATTTAAGAGTCTGGCATTAAACCATTTGATTAAATTTGTTTAAATAGGAATCCACACACACACACACACACACACACATGCTTAAATATATATTCCTAGATTTTTATAAGTATTGTTAGATACAAGACTTGAAAAAATGTATCTTGTCAGTGTTACAAATCATGGTAAATAATATGTAATATTAGTATAGATAATATATCTAATTCCTAGGAGTAGTTACACATTTATTTTGTCTTCTTGTGTATAGCTCAAGAGTCTTATAGGTATATGAATGGACTTCTTGGTAGGTGAAGTGATTAGTCACATTTTTGGATTTATAATGTATTATTTGCTTCCTCTTCAATTTGAATTGTGAAAGAGAATTTCATTGTCATTTCATCAAAAATATTTTCAGCCTATCATTGGTATCAGATCTTGGATAAAAATATTTTATTTTTCTTTCTCCTTCTCACTTGTATGACTGTATATGTCTATGCTTTCTTTTGTCCTTTGGTAACATATCAGAGTTATGAATAATATTAAACTCTTGCAATAAGTTTATGAACCAGTAGTCTTGAGGTGTGATGTTTGGTATATTGCTGTGGCATCTAAGTTTTTTGATGCTCATTATATAATCCATGACCTATGTATACCTGGTGTATTCTTTGTTAATTGATAGTTGTGGCAGCGTATGGTTTCAACGTATGCCTTTATCTAAGTAGTATACCAGTGTGGAGGCATTTGGGGTTTGGTGACTTGTATAAGACATTTTATCCATATTTATAGCTACATTATTCTACCTACATGTCACTTGCATTGACAACAAATTCTAACAACAAGAAAACAATTTATAAGTTGTGGCTTGCATGGAGGAATCTTTGTGTTTCATTTCTTCCTACCCACATGGGATTTATTGAGTGTGGTGTTTCACCTACCCTTGATATATATGCATTTCTTTTACAATACTGTGCCACGCTTTGCTGAGTTAGAGTTCAATTTCTGCCTATGTTATAGTTAAAATTATTTTTTCCTTGGCGTATTGGCTGGACACAACATATTCAATATTTATTTCTTACGGAGTTAGAGGGCCATACAATTTCATCTATTCCAATATTATAATTGTTTTCCATAAGAGGAGAGAGGTATAATTTTAGGATTTTTTATTAAAAAGCATTTTTTTTTCAAATTTCAAAAATTTAAATTTGAAAAGCATTTAATTGTTTGAGACATGCTACTCTAAGTGGATTTGGACAAAAAAACCAAATCACATAATTCAAAGAGAAATAAGGGGAGCTACTCTTTTTACCCATTCGTGTATGTCAAAAAATGTAAATTTGGAAATAAAAAATAACTGAGTATATTGATGTATGATGTTTTTTTTTAAGTTGGTGTTAATGACAAAGCAAATCCTTGTCAGTACCTTTATGTATATATAAAATGGGACCATTTTGGAGTGATAAATAACCAATTGGGGTTAAATAAAACTCAAAACCATGAATTCCATCAAATCCATTGATGGCACTACCTTAACTGGCAAAGATAGTTAGCTAGAATGGTCTCGACAAATGGAGAAAACACTCATATTCAATGATTTATGGTTTGATATTTGTGATGGGATAACACAACCAACTAAACCAACAGGGAATGCAAAGGACATTCAGACATGGAAGCAAACAAACTAGAAGGCTTTGGCCTTGATGAGGGCATCAATGGATGAAGATGTGTTTCATCATATACAAGGGTGTAATGCACCATGGGAAGCATATCATAAACTTAAGGACCTATATGATTCCCATTTAGATTTGGAATTCATTCAATTAGCTGAAACTGTTCTACCTAGAGTTGAAAGATGCTAATGTGATGAGATTGGCTTCAGAGATACATGCTATCTAATATGATATTGAAGCAACAGGTGTCAAAATTGACATATATATGACCGCATTCATAAAATCCCTTCTTCCCAAATATTCAACCTATTTGGAGTCTCTACAAGCAAGCAATTAGTTGAAGACTCTCACATTTGACCAATTGGTTGAAAAGATGGCTAAAAGAGAAAAGGCATTTGGAAGGAAAATAGAAATAAAAATAGGTGAAAGTGTGTGCTATGTCAAAACATATTCTTCCAAACCATCAAACAAGGCTACGTCTTCTAAAAATAAAGTCAATAACAAGTACAAGAACAAGTACAAGGGAAATAGTGGCAAAAATGAAAATCATGGTGGTCAAAATAAAAAATAGAATGATAAACATAACCTATATTCTAAATGATGTGATAGAAAAGGTATCCATGAGACTCACGAATGCAAGACTCCATAGGAGAAAATTAAAACATACGATTAAAAAAAAGAGGGAAATTCAAAGAAATAGTCAAAATTAGACCAATTCACTAGTGAATGTGTGTTTTCTAGTATAAATGATGAAGCAAATAGTGTCTCGATCAGTTCCTCATGGTTTTATGCTTGGGTTCTTGATATTGGTGCCACTCAACATATGAATTTTTGAAAATACTTCTCTGAGGAGTACATTAAATAAAGTTATGGCTCAGTATACCTCATAGATAGACCAATTCTACAACCACAGGGAAGAGGTACAATTTGACTCAAGTGTTCAGGGCTTCCAGATTACAAACTCGAGAATGTTCTCTACCTTCCTCAATTGAAATGAAACTTGTTTTCCCTAGTGCTCATAAGGCAACAAGGCCATTCCATTATGTTGGATAATGGTGATGTCACAATTAGGAACGAAAGTGACAAATTTAGTTGTCTTGACTGGATATGAGGAAGGGAAACTACTCAAACTAAAGGGTTAGCCATCAAATTCAAGGAATTATGCTCATCTTATAGAAGATGGAATGTCTCCAAACATGTTGTGACATGCTTTATTTGGGCACACTCACTATAACAACATTCATGTATTACAAAAGAATGGTGTTTTTGGTATGCCTACATTGCTCACAAAATTAGATGAGAAGTGTGAATCATGCATCTTGGCTAAACATGCAAGAGTACCATTTCCAAAGTCACAATTAAAAGCAGACAAAAAATTATAGCTTATTCATTCAAACTTGCGTTCTCTTCCAATCCTCTCTACTGGTGGTCATAAGTACTTTATGATGTTCATTGATCACTACAACAAGATGACATGGATATACTTTCTAAAAAATAAATCAGAGGCCTTCGATACTTTCAAAAAGTTTTGAACAATGATTGAATATGAAGCACAAACCCACATTGAGACACTCATTATAGATAATGTTGGTGAATTCACATCAAAGAAGTTTGAATCCTATCTTGAGCAAAATGGGATTAAACACCATATCATAGTTCCTCACACTCCACAAAAAAATAGATTAGTTGAAAGAATGAACATAACTGTGATGAATATGGTTTGTGCAATGTTGTATTTCAAAGGGGTAAATCTACACTTTTGGGCTGAATAGCTAAAACAACAATATACATTCGCAACATACCACCATCAATAGCTCTTGAATCAAAGACTCTGTATGAGATGTGGTGTGGTCACCTCCCTTCAGTGCAACATCTTCAGATTTTTGGATCCAGTTGTTATGCATTGATTCCAAAGGAGAAGAGAAACAAATTGGACCATGGGAGTAAAAAATGCATCCATTTGGGATATTATGATTCCTCTTAGGCATTCAGGCTATATGATGAGAAAGAGAAGAAATTTCTTGTTGTAAGAGAATATTTATTTTATGAGTCTGTAAAGGACAAAGAGCATATTGATTGATAATTGAGTCAACTAGACAATATACAAAGTTTTATGCCTACAAGGAGAGTGATTTGAATGTTTTAAACAATGAGTGGGGGACACAAAGTTGGGAATCTATTGATTTTATATTGTCTCCCATGCACGAGCTTGAAACTCCTCCTAAAGGAGAGAGTGAAACTTCATCAGATATTAAACAAGGGCCAACACAAAAAAGGGAAGATAGTGAAGGAACTTTAGAGGATGAACCCGAAGCACCTATAACACAAAAAAAGAAGTCTAAGTGGGCCACTCAAAAATTGAAAGATGTGAGGACTGATGAAGTTGGGAAAATAAGCACTCGAAGTGCACATGCAACCTCATCTCAACCAGATAATTTTATTGATGAAATTCAGGACATGATTGGAAAACTCACATTGGATGATTCTCAAGAGGAACTCAATGTTGTGTTTGATTCTAAACCAAAAACTTTAAAATAAGTTGATAAGTTTGAATCTTGGAGAAAAGAAATGAAAGAGGACTATAATTCACTGGTGAAAAATTGGACTTGGAATCTAGTTGATCCACCATATGGTTGCAAACTTATTGGCTATAAGTGGGTTTATCGCAATAAATACAAGATAGATGACTCAATTGAAAAGCATAAAGCAAGGCTTATCACAAAGGGGTATGCTCAAAAGGAAGGAATTAACTACAATGAAACTTTTTCATCTAAAACAAAATGGACTACCATTCAAACTATGTTGGCTCTGGTAGCTCAAAATGGATGGAAAGTTCATTAAATGGATGTCAAAATTGCATTTCTGAATGGAGAACTCAAGGAAAATGTATACATGACACAACCTATCAATTTTGTAGTAAAGGTACAACAACACAAGTTCTATAAACTAGAAAAATCCTTATATGGTTTAAAACAAGCCCCTCGAGCATGGTATGAAAAATTAGCTGAACACCTCATGAACACGAGCTTCAAATGTTTTGAGTTTGAAGATGCAACTCTTTTTGTCAAAATAATTGACAAAATAGTTGTATTTTTGGTGGTGTATGTTGATGATTTGCTCATCATAGAGAACAATGAATGGTACACTACAAAATTTAAATCAGAGTTGATGAAAAGCTTTAAAATGACTGATTTGGGTTATCTTCATTACCATTTGGGTATTGAAGTAATTCAAAAATCAAAGCATTTCTTTATCACTCAACAAAAGTACGTTTGTGACATTATGAGCAAGTTTGGAATGGAAGATTGTAAGCCTCTCAACACACCCATTGAATAGAATCTCAAATTGACATTGAAGATTCAATAAATTTGTTTAATGCCACTAAATACATACAACTCATTAGAAGTCTGATTTATGTGACTACCACTTGACCAAATATATCATATGTAGTTGGTGTCCTCTCAAGATTCATGCAACAACCTAGGTAGAGTCATTGGGTAGTAGCAAAAAGGGTCCTCAGATATCTCAAAGGCACACAACATCTTGGGATTAAATACTCTAGGGTAGGAGACTTCAAACTGGTTGGGTACTCAGATTTTGACTATGCTGGTGATCATGAAGATGAAAAGTCCACCTCTAGTTTTTTAATTGAATTTGGGAACAATAGTTTTCAGTTGGAAATCTAAAAAGCAATCAGTGCTAATAATTTCTTCAGTAGAGGTAGAATATATGGCCGCTTCAGAGGCAACTAGAGAGATATTTTGGATCATAAGGGTTCTTTTAGATTTGTAGGAGTAACAAGTTTCATCAACACCTCTCATGGTTGACAAAACTTCTACAATCCAGATAGTAAAGAATCCAGTCTTTCATGACCAAACCAAGCACATTAATACCCAATATTATTTGATTCAACACTATGTGAAATATGGCAGTGTCGAGTTGAAATATTGCCTGATAATAGAACCACCAATAGACATCCTGACAAGGGTGCTTGGATGCAATTTTTTTGAAAATTTCAGAGGAATGCTTGGTCTGGCAACAACCCCTATGGATTAAGGGAGGGATGTAATATTAATGTAGATAATATTTCCTAATTCCTAAGAGTAGTTTCACATTTATTTTGTCTTCTTGTGTGTAGCTTAAGAGTCCCATAGGTATATGAATGGACTTCTTGGTAGGTGAAGTGATTAATCACATTTTTGGCTTTATAATGTATTATTTGCTCCTTTTCAATTTGAATCATGAAATATAATTTCATTGTCATTCCATCAATAATATTTTTGGCTCGTCAGAATATCATGTTGTATGCAAATCAAATTCATATTGATCTTAATTCCCAACACATATTTATTAAAATCAAAGATGCAAGAATCCACCCCTTGCCACTAGGAGTGGGTATTTTTTATGATGAGTACTACATACTAGTTTTTTTTTAATATTTAATTTATAGTTTAACATTAAAAATTAAAACCATGGTTGATTTTCCATTTTCAAACACAAAATGAATGTTTTCAAGAGAGAGACACCATAAGTTGGGTGGGGTCCAATATAGAGAGGGTATTTGGGGATATGGGGCGTAAATTTTGTACATTTTAATTATGAAAAGTAGATAAATTTTTATTGTGGATGAAAAATGATTGTATTTTACAACTAAAAAATGTAAATATGGTCTTACAACCATCAAATTTTGGTCTTGAGAGCATCAATAGTGTGGGTATTAAATTATGTACCATATTCAAGAAGTTGTGATCTATTGGGCATGGGGCACTTGTAAGATCTAAAATTGATATATTACAGTAAGAGCTTTAATATTTATATAGTCCATAAGAGTGAGATGCTAATTTATGGGTGAAACTGTGTGCATGATTCATGAAATTTCTTAATGATGAATCACATATGTTGATTCAAAATGCATCAGATCAAAATAATGCACACAGTTTCACTTTGATATCTTACATTTTGACCACAATGGAAAAAGAGAGTAAATTCTAGAAAAATAAAATAAAATTTTTGTTATAATTCAAACAAATTTTCTATGCATAACATTTGGTAAAAGGCTAACATTTTCTTAATAAGAAGAGTTATATATGTGTGTGTGTACAGGGGGAAGGGGGAGGGGGCACACGATGCAGGTGAGGAGAGGGGCCATGAAGCACATGTAAAAGTTAAAATTGATATCTTGCATTTGAAAGTGATGGAAGATGAGAGTCAACTTTGGAAATAACAAAATAGAACTTTATTATAATTTAAATAGTTTTTGTGTGCATAACATTTGGGAACAAGTGAATATTTTCATATGAAGAAAATTTTATGTGTGGGAGGTGAGAGGGGGTGGCAGGCGCAGTGGGAGAGGGGCATGAGGTACTTGTAAGTTTGACAGTAATGGAAAAAGAGACTAAACTCTAGAAAAAATATAATGGACTTTGTTATAATTCAAACAACTCACACACACACACACACACACACACACACACACACACACACACAAGCTTATTCCAATTAGAATGAAACATTGTATAAATTATAGAAAATTGAAATAAAATATTGTATAAATTATAGATCTCTTTTTAATTGTCAAATGTAGATGGAATTATCAAATGTAGATGGTCATTGAAAATTGTTGGTGTACTAGATGAAAAGCCTTGAAAATTATAGCAATATTCACTAGAAAGAGGGTTATGGGAATAAGAACACATAATAAGAATTCTTTATGTAGGAAACCTGAAATTCAAATTTTAAAACTCTTATGATCTATGAATTTGCATCCCATTAGTTCATTTAATATTTTTTAGATTAATTTTTATTGTAAATAGTTGGATCAAGAAGAATAATTAATTTTATATTATAATTTCTTGTTCAAGTTTTTTCAAATTGCATTTAATATTGTGGTAAGCTTACATATGTGTCTAGGTACTTGTAGTGGAGTGTTAATGAAGGTCTAAGTCCAACAATAAATAAAAAATATTTAACATCAATGTTTTGGAATAACATATATGTTTTTGTAATTTTTGAAATTAAAAATGATAACAAAGTTGATGTATACTTGCACATCAAATATTTTAAATATGAGAACTACATATAATAAGTGTACACGTTGTTTTGAATTTTTGTATAAGTATAAAGTAGATAGGGTGTTGACTTTTTATTTTTTGGATATAGATAAATACTTTTGACTGGAGTCATGAATTGGCATTGGGGCACAAAGCAAGGGGCCCAATCCTAGACAAAAACGAGCACACTAAGACCCAACCACAAAAGTCCTAGATGAGATGAAATAAAAATAACAAAGTTAAAAAATAAACTATAACAACAAGATAGACACCCCTCAAAGAGAAGAATAAAAACACACAAAATTTTGCATCTCTTCAGTGAAAAAATAACAAAAAATCAACCACCACCATAAGAGCAAATAGAAGAATGGATGGGATAGACAACCCACCGAAGAGAAAAATGAAGGAGAAAAGAGATTAGCTACATGTTGAGACCAATCTTCTTTTACATATCGAAAGGAGGTCCTCCCTCTTATATTGAGTGTCGTCCTTCACCATTTCCTCTATGTCCCCTCTTGACCTTTTTGCCTCAGACCTTCGCCTTTTCTTTTTAGCCGTGGTACCCACATTGGCTTTAGGTCTCAAAACTCTAAGAGGGGGAGGAATTCAAAACACCATGCTGAGGGGAATTTGAGGCTGCAATAAGGACTTGCATCTCTTGCAATGGGTCCTCCTTCTTATAGAGGTCTTTAGAAGATGGGATAGGAGGCATAGATGCCAAATGATGATAAAACTTACCATGATTACACCAAGAAAAGTCTTGATTTGAGGGACCGTCCTTTTTCTCTGAACACTTTGAGAATGAGAACTAGACGTGTAACCAATTGCACGATGTCGAAGGAGGTTACATCAAATGCATTTAAAAGGCAACTTCAAAGTTGAGAAACTAGGTCCACTTGCCTCATGAAAAAACCAGGTTGACCATGGAAGAGGGGATAAGAGAGGTTTACGAGAACACACACTCTCACAACCCTACCTTCCCAAGAAGAAACAACAATTTTCATGAAGGAACCCACTATATTAACCAACCCAATAATGTGCTTTCATTCCTCATAATAGGCCGTAGATGATATAATCTAAACCAAAGAGGAACAAGAGAGAGAATCACCTTTGTTGGGTCAAAGAAGGGCGACTGAGGGAAGAAGAAGAAACCATGGTTACCAACAAACCATGGTCCAAAAGATCAAATGAAGTTTATGTCAGTAGAACTTTGAAAAATCGCCTAGACGAGCCTAGAACCAAGCAACGAAAAAGGAGTAACGAGAGAGCTCCAAACAAATGAGACCCAATTTGAAAGATCAACCGTGGAGAAAAAAAATCTAATACATTTTCCCAAAAAAATAATTTATTATAAATAAAAAATACAACTTATTTAACAAATAGTATGAAAATCTATATAATTAAACCCAATAATAATATTAATTTTTACAAATTTTAAATTAATATATATGATTGAAATAAAACATAATAACATTAATAAAATACAAATTTAAGATTCCATATAAATCAAAGTAGAATATCGCTACATTAATATGATGTAAACATATCTTTATAATTAAATAAATTCTCATCCACTTTTCATAATGAATATGCACACATTGTAAACCCAACATTCTGAAGACTCTCATATGGATATGTCTCTCTCCCTTCCGCCAAGAAAACATGCAAGACTAAATATGTCTTCATGAAATTTCAATCATATTTTCCCAAAATAAAAAATTAAATGCCGTCAGCGTCGTTCATATAGCTGTTGCATTAAAAGAGCGGATGAGTCCTGACAGTCTTCGTAGGAAAGCGCCTACGCTGAAACCAGACGTCCAACGAATACAAATGCTGTGTGAAATTGTGAATAGAAAATTCCAGTCGTTGGCAGCTCACAGAATGTTCAGTCAATAGAAAAGTTATGGAGGAGTTTCGATGGTGGTCACATCAGGATTAAGACTTAAGGTCCTATTGCAAAATTATTCTAGGCTGGAAATTTCCGTGAACTGGACCATTACCTACTCTACTTTGCTTGTGTCTTGTGTATCTTACAGCATTTTTCTTTTAACGTTGGCTAATTTGTGGATATCCCTACCTACATCTCTATTGTTTCAGATCGACCGAGGGGTGGTATTTAGCATGGGAACTGCAAACTTCAGGCCCAAATGGTTTCTAACAGTTACTTCAACGATTTTGCTGAATTAATGTTTGTATTTTGCTTTCACATTAAAGAGTCGACAGCTTCAGCAGGGCGATGCTGAACTCATCCGTTGTTCCAAAAAAAACTTTCAAATCTACATAAATTTTATTCTCTCGAATATTGGAGACGCTTCGAATTATTTAAAAAAAAACAAAAACAAAATCAAATTACAAAAACCCCGTTCAAGGAAACGCCTCGAGTCGCCATTTAGTCCACTTTACCTACGAGATGGAGCGAGGGTTAGCTTTAGGTACAAGGTCGGCCGACTGAATAACGCAAGGGCACAACTGTCGCCACCTCGTATTGCAAAAATCGTAGGAAATCAAATCCATGTGCTTACGCAGTGTGCATCCCCTGAACTTGCAGTTGGTCTCTCGCCCGCCATTATGCAATGACAGCAACCAGACAACATCTTCTTCCTCACTGCTACAAACAACACCCATATTCGTATTCATATTCATATTCAGCCCTCCTACTGTTGTGGACAATTTTATCCATCTCCCGCGACGCAAATCAAGCCTACAAAGCCCCTCAGTGGTGACCCCGACAATTCCCAACCTGCGCACACCAATTCCGCATACCTGCTCACGAAAACACACAGTTTTCCTCTTAACACGATCCGTCTGAATGTCGAAGAATACCATGTAAGAGGAATCGGTAGTAATCAACCAGCATAAAACGCCCTTGTAAACCACACTACTTCTGTGCACTGCACCGCTGCCTGAAGGAATAAGCGGCCCTACAATGTCAACCCTCTTCCACTTTTGCACACCAGAATTATATACAAAAACACTGCTCAGCATTGTGGTTGTAAACAGAATAACTTTATAAGAAGCCTCCAACGTTACCATCTCGATGCACAGGTTGCCACAATTTAATAATACCCGAGGGTTAGGCAGCCTCCTGCTCGTTCTGGTAAGGGGATTCACCATTTCTTGTATTTTATGTATAGTTAGAGTTCATATTATTTTGATAGATATATGATGACAGTTACCCCATATAATAGGATGAATTGACAGGTTGAAGTGATTTTAGAATTTAGCCTGTATCATGTAGGTTACTTACAAAATAAAAAATACATGTTAAAATATTTTTTTCGACGTACTAGTAATGCAAGAGTAAATATAACAGATATGTGAATATGAATTTTAGTATGTGAAACATTTCCTACAAGTGATATTTAGGGATAGAGATAAATGTAATGCTATTTTTTTATTTTGATGTAATAGTAATGTGAGAACAAAATATAATATTAGTTTGTATTTTGTAAAAGTTTCGGTATTCATTTGTACTATAACAAAAGTAATAGGATAAAATTTATAATTTTAATGTAAATTCAAGAATTGTCTTGAAGTTAGGGTATGTTTATGATATACTTTATAAATGAAAACGAAAAAATAACCTTAAAAAGGTTAGGAAAATAAAATATGTTGAAAGTGTATATAGCAATGGTTACAAAGTTAGAGTTGTTGTGAATGTTGTGGAAGAGGTAATTATGTCAATATTTTTTCTTCTGATTTTCAAAGATTTACATACTTGCTTTATGCCATTCTTGCAAAGCACTCAAATGTAAATGCAGGAGAGATATGTATGTCATAGATGAGTGCACTCATGATACAATGGTAAATGTTAAACCTTGCCGATCAATGTTTCCAATATCAATTATTGCCTTATTGAGTGTCATTCATTGTGCTTTATGCATGGTTAAAGCCCATGCATTTTGATAGTTATCTAGTGGCAGTTACTTCGTGTAATAGGAGGAACTGAGAGATGTGTAGGATTTTTTACATCCCATCGGGGGCTAGAGTATTTTGTGAATACAACAACTACATATATGGGTAGGGAATGTGGCTTTGAATCTGAGTTGGATACAATGTGAACAATTTCCCCAATACCTCCATTCACTAATCCTGCTTTCACCCATAGTTTGGATGTTAACATTTTTTGTTGTCCTTTACATAGAAGCACAATTGACTTGCACTGATTGTCATTGTGGCTGGGTGTATGTGTTCATCTATTTTATTCAGCTCTACATAAAGCAATTCAAATGTTTAATGATTTTAACAATTGCTTATTATGCATTATTGCCAATATGTTAGTCACATACAAATGTGTAGAGCTTTTAAAATTTTATTGTTCTTCTGGAGGCATGAACGATGTTGTTCTTGACATGAGCATATCCCAGTCTTCCATTGTTGGGTCTGCATTTATAATGTTGGTTAATAGCTTTCTGAATATAAGTTGATTTTTTGTGCATCCCTATTGACAGCTTTTTTTTTCTAGCGTAACAACTATGTCAAATGTTCGGCGTAATGTGTGGCCAAAAGACTTGCCTGCATACATTGGAATGTCATTTATGGGTGAGAGTTGCCCTAGATCTCTAATGAGTATAATTGAAGAGCCACCAAAGTCTTTATTATTTTGATGAGGAAATACCTGATGCAATCAATCATTTATTTTATTGAGCATCTTTGGTCCTATAAAGCTCATTTTGTCTCCAAACACATATTCAGTGTGTTTCATTTCTTCTTGGAAAATTGGTAATGTTTGTCCCTCTAGTGCTTTCATCTCTTGGATATGAATGTGAAGTGTTGAATGTATTATTGATGCATTTATGTTAAAAGTAGTAACACCAGTTGTAGTGAGGATAAGTAGGGGAGACTTGCTTATTTCTAGAATCCTATCCAAGGTATGTTTGATGATGCTTATCAAGTAAGATTTACCCGTACCCAATGTTCCTTATACAATAATTTAGAGTGGTGTACCTTGTGTCTTTTCTTGGGCATGTTAGTGAACTATGTTGAAGGCTATGTGTTGGTTTCTTGACAACTCATATGGCATTAGTTCAATGGTGCACTTAGTATCTGCATCTTTGGCAACTACCCATTGTGAATCTATGAATTGTTGTGTACTTATGTGTAGATTGAGTATGATTTCTGAATGATTCCATTTGTGGTTGTTGTCAGAATCATGGAGACCAAGCATGTTAATGTCATCTAACTCAATGTTTCTAGATGGATATGTACGAGATAAGATTTCCCACTCATGCATTTCCATATCTACCTGTACATCTTCTTAGTTGTTGCTCTCATCACTGCTTGTTTCGACATTGGTTTTTTCCTCTGTAGATATTCGCTTAGTGTGCCATGGATTGTAAGAGTATTTTATTTCTTCACAATGTTTAATAATGCCTTCCTTATTCAAAATAATATCCACTAAAATATTATAGAATGGTTTATATAGTAAGAGCTCACTCTAGCAGAAAGCCTCATAAGATGGTGAATCAATAATAGGTGTAAAGGAGAAATGAGGGAATATAAGAATAATTGCTTGACTTGGTTTCTTTCTCCACTAGTTAGTTTTCCTCTTTTTCTTCTTGTAAGACCATGTTTGTATAGCTTCAATGAGTGGCTTTTTATCAAGGAAAGATGGATGATTTAGATATGCATTGATGAAACATGGTAGGTTCTTCTTAGAAGATGCACTCTGAATAACTCATTTAAATATTTGTTTGCCAAAAAATAAGGTAGTATTATTCAGCTATAGACTGTTAGAGGTAGCTTTTGTAACATGTGGCATGTTTCTTGTGCACTATGTCATGGTCAACAATAGTTTTTGATAGAAAATTATTATATGTAGTCTTTATTACGCTATTTATTGCAATTATAGATGATATTCTTGTTGGCATATGATGGTAGCTTTCAGATTTATTTCAGCCTTTACTGCATACTTTGCTATACATTTAAGCACAACATGTCGACAAACAATTGGTTGGCAATCTACTTTTATACACCATATTGAAAGCATGCTTACATTGTGGATGCTCACTATGTCATCATTAGGTACTGGAAGGTAAGTCTTTCAAAATTAATTGTCAATGAACGTATACTTGAAATTACTTGTAGTTGCCATGGGGATTTATATTTATATTGTAAAGTTGTGCCCTTTTTTTGTAAGCATGTAGACTCACTGCATTTTGTGTGATGTTGAACTTAGTTTAGGAGGTCCTTGTAATCTTTTTGAGGATTGCCATGTAATATTATATCGGTATCAAACAAGCATGGATCATCAAGATCAAAACAGTGGATCCTTTCATAGATTCTATCATTGTTGGATGAGTTCCATGCTGTTACATGTTGATCAAAGTATTTCCTTGCAGAATCTGCTTGAAGTGAATTTTCCCAATCTAATATGTCCACGTTGAGTGCATTTTCTAAACATAAGAATCCATAGATATGTACAGATCCTTTGTGTTTCCATTCATACTTTATTACAAAACATACATTGAATAATTATGACTTGACATAACTTTTTAATATGTATGAACTATAACAAAACGTAGATTTAGTAGGAATACATGTACCAATAGTCTTTGCTATGGATATGCCTATCAAGGATTTCCTCACGGAAGATTGAAAATATTTTTTCCATGTATAAAGATGCAAGATGTGGATTTACAAGTAGGTTTTGGTTTTTTCATTAGGAATTATTATCGAAGAGAAAATTTAAGGCACCTGGCATGATTTTATGTAGATCCAACCACTTAGTGTTTGCTGCATTTAAAGTGAAGAACAATGTTGGTGATCCCAGTTGTGTGATCGTATTTATTTATTGACTTTTTCACTTAGACCAAAATGAATGTGTACCTCTAAGTGTTGACCTAAAATGCATTAGTTGATCTGCAAGACTTACATTAGGTTCTTGTGTTAGATATCCATGCAAGTTTGAAATTATGATTGATAAGTTGTCTTCTATGTTTTTATGGCAAATATTGTTGATGTTGCTTGACTTTGATGGCAAATCATTAGGTTCAACAAGAAATAATGAAAGCCTGGGTGGCTTCCAAATTGATTATCTTGATATCTGAGCAAGTGTAAAGCATATTCATGCAATTAGACTTTTCTAATAGGAGGTTGTTGCTACATGCAAACACCTATTGGAAAAGAGAAGGAAATACCATAGAAAATAGCCCCTTAGTGTTAAATTCATTGATAGGTGAACTATTAACATTTGGATAATTGATTTTAGGTGGGATACCATTATTTGTGTTGTTCACATAATCTCTTATGCAGTTGACTTTTGTTTGTGCATTTAGAAGAGAAGCTACAAAAGATAATGTCTAGTGGTAATGTAGATTTGTAGGTGTGGATATATCATCATCCAAGTCTGGATTATTTATTGACATATATTAAAGTTTCATCATCATGTGGTGAATGAGGGAGGATATATCAATAGGCTTAGATGGTAGGGCATCTAGCGCTTGTTGGTCAATCTAAATGTCTCTATAATAGTGATCATTTTACATTTTATAGTACAAAGATTGACTGATATGTGATATAATTATTGTAGACATCTAATTCTTAACACCATTGTGTTGAAATTATCAATCTTAGTTGAAATTATGTAACAATGGGGTATG
This sequence comes from Torreya grandis, assembly GCA_037957365.1. NCBI lineage: Eukaryota > Viridiplantae > Streptophyta > Pinopsida > Cupressales > Taxaceae > Torreya > Torreya grandis. Next base: position 4,446,915 of record JARHVA010000585.1, read on the forward strand.
TGCACGAAGTTGGGGGATAATTTCTTGGACATAACCCATAATGCATACATGTTATTGTTATAATGTGTACACATTATGGCTTGGGATTCCTGAGCCATAATGCATATGCATTATAACAATAACACGTACGTGTTATTAAAACTTATAAAAATACATACACATTTCTACAAGTTTCAATAATGCATACACGTGATTGAAACTATGAAACAAAAAAAAACCTTGTCCTCCTCATTCTTCCCATTCACGTTTTACTGATTCCCATTTGCATTTTGTCGATTCCCATTTGTGTTTTTCCCTCAAGATCACATTTTTTCCTACAATATTCATGTTTTTCCCTCCATTCACCAGATCTACAATGCCATTGCTAAGAAGAGGTATGTTTTTTGTAGATTAAATCAATTTTTTTAAATTTTTTTATGAATATGAATTGCATCTAGTTTATTTTTTCATATTTCTCTAATAGGTCAACATGCTCCACCTAACCCTCCACCTAATCCTCCACCTAACCTTCCACCCAACCCTCCTAACCCTCAGCATAACCCTCTTGTAGTTCCCCTAGATCCCCCAGGTAGCCAGGAGGATATAGTTGCTCACATAGTAGAGAACATAATTGAAATTGTTAGGTTGTGGAGCTAAAAGCTTCACTGTTTGCAAACATGGAGGAGGTTGCTAAGTTCTAGGGACACCGACATCGGTCAGGCCAACCGATGTCGGTCAAGGGTGAACAGAAGGGAAACTGACATTGGCAGGAGTTGGCTGACATCGGTCACCTCCAGACAGACAGGGACCAACATCGGTCGCCTGTGCAATTCCAGAATTGCTCGTTGCATGAACAGTTAGTTTGTTGAACTGGTTGTTTGCATGTAAAAGCTATTTTGAGTCTTGAGCTGCGTGTCTAATTATTGTAAATTAGAAGTCTAAGTTATTGTTTAGTATGGGATATATTTATAGACCCATTGGCATGTATTTTAAAGTGTGATAGTGAAGAGAGCAAGGTGTGTTCCTCCTAGTTCCATAGAAGAGCAAAAGAGGAAGGCAAGGTAGATCCTTCCAATTGTAAGAATAGGGTGATCTGCAGGTTGTTGCAAGATTAGAAAGAAGTTCTACATGTGTAAGTAAGGTCTGTTGAGTTGCAGGTTGTTGCAAGTTCATGGGAGATCTACTTGAAGTACTTTGAGTACTTGTGTACTGACAGTGTTATTACTAACTGGTTGGAGGTGAACACCAACTCTGTGTTTGAGTTGTGTGTTGGGACCATTTTTGGTAAGAGAGTGAACTCTTGAGGGAAAGAGATCTGTACATCTGAGAGGTATGGAAGATTGTGGCATCTTCATTATATTTCCTTCTGGAATGAGTATTAATACAAGATTGTGTATTGTCTCTCATATTCTGTGTCATTTGTGAATTCTAGTTACTTGTTAATTTTGGTATAATTCTATGTTTAGTTGCTTATACAAGGTAATCATTTGTGCTCTTATTGAGGAGTAAGATCCTGACAAGTTGGAATCAGAGCATTTATGTTCTAGATTTCCTTATCATGTGGTATCAGAGCTTTTGGTTGGGTTACTAATAGGTTGTATCAGATCTGGTTAGTGTTTGTTGATTACAGGTCACTCACAGGCGTTTCTGTTTGAGTGGGAGTATAGCAATGGTAGAAGAAAGTAAGCTACGAATGGAGAATTTTAATGGCAAGAACTATCAATTATGGAGGATGTAGATAGAAGATTATTTGTATCAGAAATATTTGTACTTATCGTTGGGTGGGGTTGCATGCAAGCCCATGGATATGAAGGATGAAGAATGGGAGGTTCTTGATCGAAAGGCTCTGGGATCTATAAGGTTGAGCCTTGCATCGTCTGTGATTTTCAACTTATCTTAGGCTAAGACAATGGTAGAGTTGATGGAATTTTTGGCAAATTTATATGAAAAACCCTCAGCTTCGAATAAGGTATTTTTTATGAAGCAATTATTTAATTTGCAAATGTTGGAAGGTGGATCTGTACATAGTCATCTTAGTGATTTCCATGGTTTGGTAAACTAGTTAAATTCAGTCAATATTGTTTTTGATGATGAAATTAAGGCTCTCTTAATCTTATGCTCATTACGTAAAAGTTGGGAGAGTTTGGTAATGGCAGTTAGTAATACTGCGTCTGCTTCAAAAATCTTTAAAGTGAATGATGTTGTGAGTGTAATCTTGAATGAAGAAATTCACAGGAAAAGCACAGGTGAATCATTAGGGAATACTATGAGTGTTGAAAGCAGGGGAAGGCAAAGAGAGAAGATCGAGCATGGGAGATCAAGGTCAGAGATAGGTAGGAGATCCAAGTCCAGGTATGGCAAAATAACCTGCTGGAAATGTGGAAAGCAAGGGCATGTAAAGAGAGATTGCTAGGTGAATGAAGATCAGCATGAAGGACATGAAGAAGTAGATGTTGCAGTTTTTGTTGCACAGGATGCTCTAGTATGTTCCTTAGATAAAGTAGAATCTTGGGTTTTAGATTCTGGTGCCTCTTTCCATGCATCCCCAAATAGGGAATTTTTTCATGAATATGTCCAGGGAGACTTTGGAAAAATTTATTTAGGGGATGGTAAGCCTTGTCAAATGGTTGGCAAAGGGAAAGTGAAGCTAAAATTACAGACGGGCAACACATGGGTGTTGAAGGAGTTCATGCATATCACAGTTCTGAAGCAGAATTTAATTTCTATTGGAAAGTTGGGTGATGAGGGTTACACAGTAACTCTCACAGCGGACTCTTAGAAAGTTTCCAAGGGTACACTTGTTGTAGCAAGAGGTAAGAAAGTAGGTACGCTTTATCTATCTACTTGTATTACTGATTCTCTTTCTGGTTTATCTACTTCAGCTGTAGATTCAAAGATGTGGCTTAATAGGCTTGGTCACATGAATAAGAAGGGGATGCATGTTCTTGAGTCAAAGGGTATGCTTTTGGATTTGAAAAGCATGGATCAAGATTTTTGTAAATAAAGGAAGAAAGTGATGTTTCTTGAGAAATTTGATGTTCGTGACAAGAACAGGAAAGCCTTGGTTTTCAAGGAGAAGATGACAGACAGAGATCAGTGCAAGGGGCTAAAGAATTTTGAGTAGAGCAAGGTTGATATGGACAAGGGTTTGATCCAAAAGGAGCTCGCGGGTAGAAGTCTTCGCTCACAAGTAAAACACAGAGACCGACATCGGTTAGAAAACTGACGTCGACATCCAGACAAGGACCGACATCGGTTATGTTTAGCCTGACGTTGGTGACTCTAGATAAATAAACATCAACGTCGGTCAGGGAGAATCGACATCGATGATGAGGTAGTCGCATGGAATCGACGTCGGTCGGGTGCAGACTGAGATGTGACCGACATCGGTCACTGAGATGAATTTTGGGCAGACAACAAGCTATCAAGGGGTCTCAAGCACCCATATGGAGGACTTAAAGGGTAAGTAAGCCTCAAATTCATCATTCCCCTTCTTTACACTACTTGTTGCTCACTGATGGTCAAGAACCAAGAAGTTATTAAAGAAGCAGAGTAGGTAGAATCTAGGAAACAGTGGGAGCTTGGCATGGATGAGGAATGTGATTCCTTAGAGAAGAACCAAATGGGAGTTTTTTGGTGAAGTTTCCAGCTGGAAGAAAGCACTGAGAGACGAATGGATTTTCAAGATAAAGAAGAGCGGGAATGGACACGTGAGACGGAAGGCCAGGGTATATGGTCTTGAGTAAGCTGCAGGACAATGGATGTTTAACCATTGTGTTTTTCTTTACCAAGTTGGATAATATTAGCTACATTATCCTGTTACTGTATGTTGTGCTTGTTGCAAGGTCACATATGCAGGGAGTTGCTGAACTAAAGGTAAAGTTAGTTCAGAGGTGTGTCATGAGGAATCTGGGAGTAGCAAGATTCTTTGGCATGAGTGTGTTCTAGAGACATGGAAGGTCACAGGTTGACTTTGTCTCCAGATGATTGTGTGAAACCAGTTAGCACGCTGATGGTTGGACAGTTCTATGAACAGTGTCTTGATTCACATAATGAGGTTAAGTACATGTGTACTAGACCTGAGATTTCCCAAGTAGTGGGAGTTGTCAGCAAGTTTGGAGCCAATCCAGGAAAGAAGCACTGGAGGGCAGTTCAGTGGATTCTCAGATATCTAAGAGGGACCATCAGCAGGTATACATGTTATGCAGGGTCAAGCACTTCTCTACATGGGTTTGTAGAATCGAATGTGGCAAGGTGATTTGGATGACAGGAGGTGCACCATAGGATTTGTGGTGGTTGGTCTTCAATAGTGATCTTGAAGAGGGATACAAAGCCAAGAAACAAACTAGATGCTGTATAGGTAAAGGTACAGGTGCAACTGTTTATCTCCAAGTGGGAGATTGTTAGGTTGTGGAGTTAAAAGCTTCACTATTTGCAAACATGGAGGAGGTTGCTGAGTTCCAGGGACATCGGCATCGATCAGGCCAATCGACGTAGGTCAGGGGTGAACAGAAGGGAAACTGACATCGATAAGAGTCAACCGACGTCGGTCACCTCCAGACAGATAGGGAACGATGTCGGTCACCTGTGCAGTTCCAGAACTGCTCGTTGCATGAATAGTTAGTTTGTTGAACCAGTTGTTTGCATGTAAAGGCTATTTTGAGTCTTGAGTTTCATGTCTAATTATTGTAAATTAGAAGTCTAAGTTATTGTTTAGTATGGGATCTATTTATAGACCCATTGGCATGTATTTTAAAGTGTGTTAGTGAAGAGAGCAAGGTGTGTTCCTCCTAGTTCCATAGAAGAGCAAAAGAGGAAGGCAAGGTAGATCCTTCCAATTGTAAGAATAGGGTGATCTGCAGGTTGTTGCAAGATCATTAAGAAATGCTACATGTGTAAGTAAGGTCTGTTGAGTTGCAGGTTGTTGCAAGTTCATGGGAGATCTACTTGAAGTACTTTGAGTACTTGTGTACTGGCAGTGTTATTACTGACTGGTTGGAGGTGAACACCAACTCTGTGTTTGAGTTGTGTGTTGGGACCATTTTTGGTAGGAGAGTGAACTCTTGAGGGAAAGAGATCTGTACATCTGAGAGGTGTGGAAGATTGTGGCATCTTCATTGTATTTCCTTCTGGAATGAGTATTAATACAAGATTGTGTATTGTCTCTCATATTCTGTGTCATTTGTGAATTCTAGTTACTTGTTAATTCTGGTATAATTCCATGTTTAGTTGCTTATACAAGGTAATCATTTGTGCTCTTATTGAGGAGCAAGATCCTGATAAGTTGGAATCAGAGCATTTATGTTCTAGATTTCCTTATCAAAAATTGAGAAAATAATTAGGAGAATGAGGGAGCCCACTTTCACAAACACCCACCACACCTATTTAGCCAATAACCTAGAGTTAGTATCAGGTCAAGTTGACTTGATAATGAGTCAAATTGATAGATGGAGGTCATATAGGGATAGCTGTAGGGCTTACTATCCTAAAAAATTATTAGCATCTGAGGTGAAGAATAAAAATATAATAAAAGATCAAATTTGTGCCTTATTTATCAACCTGACCACCAATGCCCCATTTCTCATAATGACCAAATGTTTCCCAATCCACCGATGCCAACACAATTTGATTAAGGCCCATTTTTGGGAGTGGTGGTGAATGGTGTTTGATTATCCCCCTTGTAATAACCATGAGGTCCCTTTGTAATTTTTTAAGAAACTATATCGTAAGTTTGTCCTTAATCAAATTCCAATCTACTTCAACTATGATGAATTTCAAGGCTGGGGGAAAGGCTCTACGCAGGGTCGATCAAGTGCACATCATGCACCTAATCAGCCTACAAGGATCCCTACCCAAAAGCCACTTCATCCAAAGATTCCCTCTATGGTGATAGAGGTTGTGGAGATAGATAATTTTAATGTGCTTATTACGCTTACTAATACACTCATTCATCATATGAGTAGATTTTTAGAGACAAATGCTTATGAACTCCAACTAGTGGCCATACTCGACCCCACCCATGTAGATGTTGTGGTGCTATATGCACTAAAACTTTAGATGATGATGGTGGTGCTTTATGGGGATTGGATGATATGGTCTTGACTAATGATTTGTTGGCACATACATTTGGTTTGGATACGTTGGGAGTGTCTACACACATGCAGGTATCTTTTATATAAGTTTAATGTTAAAATTTTAAGTTATATTTGCATTTAATTAAAAAGGTAAAAATTAAATTACACATTTAAATTGAATAATCTATATATATATATTTTTGTGTTCTAGGAGGAGATGTTGCCTTAGACGTCATAACTAGGTAGTGGGCCAACCGAAGCTACTACATCTATGCATGTCAATATGATACCATATACATTTACAAAGGTAAACTTTAATCAGTATTACCATCTCCAAATTTATACTTAATCAAATTATTTACCACTTTGGTGTACCTCATACTATCATTTTAGATAATGGTGGTAATTTCAAAAATAAGGATGTCAAATAGCTTTGTGCTAAATTCAAAATCAATCACAATTCTTCCACACCTTATGATCTACAATGTAATGGCCAAGTTGAGGCCACCAAAAAAATTCTTAATAAAATTATCCAAAAGATAATTTATGAAACCTACACTGATTTTCACTTTCATCTTTGTCTTGTTCTTTGGGCCTATCAAACTAGCATACATACTACCACTGGGGCAACGCCATTCTCTTTAGTCTATGGTTCTGAGTTAGTCCTTCCATTAGAAGTTGAGCTTCCCTCTATCCACATACATCTTCATGATATCATACCCAATGAAGAATTATGTGAATCTCACCTTCATGCCCTTGATTTCATTAATGAACACCATCTTTCTACTTTATAGCACAACTGCCAATACAAGGCTTGTATTGCCAAACAACATAACAAATGAGTTAAAATTTGCACATTTAATATTGGTGATCTTGTCCTTAAATTAGACTACATTCATGAAAAATAAGGTAAGTATGCCCAAAAATGGTGGGGACCCTATTTAGTTAAAGATATTATTGGTCCAAGTACTTACCACCTTCAAACCAATGAAGCTCATATTTTCAAAGAGCCCACCAATGCACGATTCCTCAAGAAGTATTTTTCCTAATCCTTCCCTTCTTTTTCATGATTTTTATATATTTTATCTATCTAACACTTTTTTTAGGTTACTTACATAGGTCTCACTCTTTATAGAAATTCTTTATTTTCATGAACCTTAGTCCTTCCTGTTAGTCTTTTGATTTCCCTTTTTCTCATGAGTTGCATTGTAAAACTACAGATAGGATTCGGTCTTCCTCATGATGTACTTTTATCCTTTTTGTTTTCATACTCTTTTCCCACTTTTTAGCACCTCTTGGGTTTATCATTTGTGAGTTTTAATGTAAGAACATGGATAGAACTTGGCCTTCCTAACAAATACCATCTTTTTCTTATCCCATTTATTTTTTCAATATTTTTGGTAGCCTCATGGGTTTCTCTTTTATGAGTTGTAGTTTAAGACCATGGATAGGACCTGACCTTCCTCATAAAATCACCATCTTGTCATTCCTTTTCTAAAATATATTTTGTAATGGTTACAAGTGTTGATACTTGTTCTCAAGCTTTAGCTTTTGCTTCTTTTGAAAGATTGAATTTGTACAACAATCTATGCTATCATGTTTTCCTCAATTTCTCTCATTCTTATGATAAGGAATCACACTTTAATATTATTGTATCCTTTCTTTTCACTCTTTGTCACATTTTTTTTAATGATTTGAAATAATTCAAATTGTTTCATGTTTGATTCCTCTTGATTTCATTTTCTTTCACTCCATATTGGATAAAACAAGGTAGAAGTCAAGATAGCGATTTTATTTCACTTGAATTTACAAGAATCTTAAACACTATGCTCTCTAAATTTCTCTGTATTAAAAACCAAGTCCCAAATATTCAAATTAAATTCATCTTTAGCACCTATTTTTGGCTTTCCAAATCCATATGGAGGAAGAATAGAAAAATCTATCAAAAAAGTTAAAATCTAAATCATTTGAAACAAAAGGCAACATACAAATCTTAAAAGTTAACATCACACCAAAAAATGTGATTACAAGCACATCTCCTATTTCCAATAAAATCTCAAACTCCATAGTTGGCCTCACACTAGAGCCAAGGTCAATTAGGGTGTGGTAAGCTAGTAGATTGGAATAGGAAAATTCAACAAACTCTAGGGTGTTACCTACTTTCTCACACAAGTACCCAATATTTATAGTAGACTGACAACTTTGTATGGGGTCTTGAGGAATGGGGAACATGTTGTGGGAAGGTAGGTCATTTTAATTTTCATGCATATAGCCTTTATGGGATGATCTACATACTTAATTTGTTGACCTAAGACTTGTGTGGCTAAGAGAAATTATTTAGAGTCCTTAAGGTCAAAAGTCCTCCTATTTTGACAAACCTAATTTGAGTGTTTTGACTTCGATAAAGAGTTCCTCTACCTTGGTTTTTACTTCATTCTCCCCTCCACTCATTTAATTTCCCCCATTGATAGGCATGTGTGATTCTAAATCTGTTTTCCCTCTTCTATACTTCCTTCTTCTTCACATCTTAAAATCATACTAGCATTACTTTGTTTTAGTTTTATCTATCCTTAGAGCAAAATAATATGTTTGAGCAACTATGAATTACTTTATTTACGCCATGGATTTACATTTGTAGATATGCATTAATATCTTTTTACCATTTATTATTGTTGTACCACCTTTTTATCAGACATCTAAGTCTGTTTCTACTTTCATGTACTTTTTCCATTGTTGAATGAGGTTGGCTTGTTACTTCTCAGTCACCAATGTTATTTTCCCTTTTATGCATATTTTTCCATTAGTGATTGGGTAAGGATTATTACTTCTCACTCATCAATGTTGTTTTACCAATTTTGCTTACCCATCTTTGTTTAAGTAAGGATTGTTAATTCTTTCACATTGATGTTTGATTACCACCTTTTTGACATGTATCCTTGGTTTGACTTGGTGAGTTTGCCTTTCATACTTAAGGTTTACTTGTTTGAGTTTTTTGATCTTTAGTAGCCTTGGATTTTTGGTTACCCCATTCACTCTAAATTTTTGACTTGGTTATTTGGTCTAAAATAGCACCTATCACCCCAACTTTCCAAATTTCCAAGTATGTCCCATCCATATAACACTAGTTATCTTGGATTTCCTATGTTTGTTTGTTTTTCCTCTTTAGTTTTATATTCTTGGGTTTGTTGAAAGTTGTCTCTGTACCCTCCAAAATCAAAACTACAAACACAATAGACAACCATCCATGATAAAGGTAAGTTAAGGTATGCATTACATTGACTTTTCAATTATTTCCCTTTCCACCATTTACTTTCAGTTATTTTTTCTTTAAAATAATGCAATTTTTTTTAGCCTCAAAGTTGTGTGTTACTATGTTATTTTCTTGAAGCACCATCCCTTGTTTCACCTGAGTGACACATGATGAGATTAGAGTGGGGCATATATATACACATAATATTTTTATCAAATACTGATGCTTTCTATCTTGAAAAAATCCATCAAGTTTTAATCTCTCTGAGTGCATGCCCTAAGGGGTGCACTGAGAAAGGGGCGGGTAGACTATTGGTGATTCACAAGATTATTGTCCCTTATTCCAATCCAACCAGCTCCTAAAACATTCCCCTAATATATTACTCCTCTTTTGCACACTCCTATAGTCTTTTACCACCTTTCATACCCATTTTCCTAACCTAAAACCCCTTTCAATAGTTTACAGTACTAGGTCGACTGGGTAGACCTTGTACTCTTATTGGTGAAACTCATTTAGGGTCTAGGTGGGCTCTTGGCCAACCTAGCCCATGACCTAGTGAGTTTTTGTCAATATCAGCACTATTGTGACTGGGTTGACCCCTATCAGTCAATTTTTTTGAAAAGGCTTAAGGTTAAATCTACTTATATATAAAAGATCATTTCACCATTTTTGGAGAGACATCAAGAGTTATTATTCATTTACACTTCTTTACAATTTGCTCTTCCACCATTATACTTGAGGAGTCTTAGCTTAGGGTTTCTACTTAGAGGATCTAGTCTTGTGGAGAAGTTTGGCCTTTCTTAGTGATCCTTGCAAACTAAAAAAACCTCTTGTGAAGCCCCTTTGGCCAAGGGAGATATTGACTCTTGATGGGTTCATCTTTTAGGTAAGTATTCTCTAACTTTGCTCCTCTCTTTAGTAGATAAAAGTAGTGTAAGTATTAGATTTTGAATAGTATTACTCTTCTTCTTCATGCATTAGGGTCTTACTCATACATAGCTTAATTGAGATTCTCTTATGTATATTTAATTTCTTTTGTTTATTAACCCCCATATTGTGCCACAAGCTTTGGTGAGCACTAGATTATAATTCTTTTCTTTTCTTGTTATTAGTTTAGTGAATATTAAAACATAGGGCTTAGTTAGGGTTATTGCTTAATTTTGATTGACTGGAGGTTTTGGAACCTTCCCTAATATTATTGTTATGATAAGATATCCCCTAATTGGGTCTAGAAGATCCACATATTGGTCATATTCTTGATTATCTAATGTATCCCCAATCAGAAGTGTAATTAGGATCTATCTTCTTTGGGTTAGTATCAATTTATAGACTTAATGCATTTCTAATTGCATACATAATGAATATGAAAGGAGATGGTGGAGTGGAAGGAGGTATAGATAATGAAAGAAAAGGTGGGATGATAAACCGCTCTTTGGAGATCTTTGTCTGAGAAGGAATCCTAGAGACATATTTAATGAGGTTATGAGACTCATGGATCAAGATAATTATTTAATACTTTGGGATACCCTGTGTTATGAACACACCCAATTGGTTAAAGATATGGGTCTGCAAGGGATGCGTGGCTAAAATTGGTTGGTGTATTAGGTTTTCAAAATGTGGATTGGTGATTGTAGTACCCAAGTCAGGTGTGGAAATAATTGGTTGTGTAATGAAATTTTGGGTTAGACCAATTGATGTATGTACAATATCTATAGAGTCAATGGTAGAAACAATGTTAGTTAAAAAATATAGAGTTGTAGGTTTGTGGGATACTAGTTGAATCCATAAAATTTGGAAGAACTTGACTTGTTACATATCTAAAACATTAAAACATTAAGTGTTTTTAAACATATTCATAATAGATCTAATGCTTGACTAAAGAGTGATTCCCATGCCCCTCCACCAAAAATACTATCACAAAACATAGTTACTTAAAATATTATTAAATTTAATTAAAAAAATATATACAATCATATTACCATAGTTTTCTGATTTTTTAAAAGGCTTAAGCTAGTTTATTTCATCATGCATAAAGTGTTTTTATAAAAATACCAGTAGGTTGTCTTATTATTGTAACCATCTATATATTTGATTAATAATAGTGATAGGAATGCCTTCAAATAGTAAAAAAATTCCTCTCTAATCACTAATGTATTATATTTATTATTCCATGTGGGACTCAGAAGATCAAAGCTAGTACATGTTTTGAGAGGGAGCCACAACATCCACCATAACATCGTCAATCTGTTGATAAGATATCTTATTGTTGTGATAAGATATCCCCTAATTGGGTCTTAAAGCTCCACATATTGGTCATATTCTTGATTTAACATTAAATTGTTATGTATAAATGTTTTAGATATGTTCTTCCATATCTTAGCACCATTGAACAAGTCAAGTTCTTCTTTGTCTAACAAAACGGTTGGTGGGCCTTTTTTTTGGGTAACTGTAATACCCAAAAATTAGTTGTTGAGTGATATTTTAGGGATTTCTCACGTGGTTACAAAAACTTGAGTGGAGTGCTCATTATTTTCAACATCCCTCATAGCATGATTCATCAGTTATAGTCCATTAGGTTAGGATGGATACAGTTTTATTTAATGAAGGTCTTGTTGTCACATGTTTAATAGTTTTAGAATGTTCTTACGAATTTGCATCTTTTTCAGCTTCTTAATGGTAATCCAATCTTGTTCCTCTTTTTGTATTGAGCCTTTTCTTATGAACTGTTCAATATATATATATATATATATATATATATATATATTATGTTTGCATCATAAAATACAAAAAATTTAATAACATGTATCATTTACTATGAATTTAAAACTCCTTTTAAAAGGAACTATATTCAGATGTGATTGTAAAGTGATAAGATACATACTATCAATAATTACATAGGAACACAATCTTAATTCAATTTTTGTACTAGAATGAAAAGTGTAGGTATGGGCATGATAGACTTTAGGATTATTACTCTTGTGTGAGCATGATAGAGTGTAGGTATATGATCCTTAAATGCCCAAAATATCATGTTAAATGGTAGTGGGTGAGGTACTATGGTTGGAACACCTCCAACAAGGTTGAAGAGCCCACATGGGTGGAGTCCGTAGGGCTTTACCACAATCTAATACTTGTTCACCTTGGTGGTGTAAATGTTGCTGCATTGTCTAGAATGGATCTACCACATGTAAATACATCCTTGCAATGTAAGTTTCACTTCTAATACACTGCATCTACTCTTCCCATTCATTAGTAATGTAAATTCAAATTGATGTTATACAACATAGGCATGGGCTCATGGAAATCCAAACTAGTTAGGTGTGATTCAAGATGGGTATTTGCTCTTAAAAATCTAAACTAGTTAGGTGTGATTCAACGTAGGTATGGAATCGTGAACAATGCTCAAAATAGGATGTTAAATGTAGGTTGGTGAGGTGTTATTATTTTTCCACCTCAAATAGGGTACATGCATAATATGGACTGAACACTATTAACTAAATTTTAAATGTCCCACATTTAGATCCCACTATTTTTTTCAATTTAATCATCACCTATCAATTTTAATTTTAAAAAGGCTGTATAATAACACCTTACATGGTAATTGTTGTGTTATCACATACAAACACGTCACACCCTTAAAATATAGAATTAAACAATCAACACTTTGAGCTAATTGTGGGTGTTAATTTTAAGTGTTAAAATGACACCATTTAGATGCCATGTACGTGCCAAACTAGTTTTCACCACTTTTTGTGCCTCTTACTTGTTATAATTTTAGTTTGGATTTGATACAATTTTACAAAACAATTATGTTTTGCATTTTATTGAAATAATTTAAGAGTCTCGCATTAAACCTGTTAATTAAATTTGTTTAGATAGGACTCCACACACACACACACACACACACACACACATGCTCAAATATATATTCCTAGATTCTTAAAAGTATTGTAAGATACAAGACTTGACAAAATGTATCTTGTCAATGTTACAAATCATGGTATAGAATATTTAATATTAGTATAGATAATATTTCCTAATTTCTAGGAGTACTAGCACATTTATTTTGTCTTCTTGTGTATAACTCAAGAGTCCTATAGGTATATGAATGGAATTCTTGGTAGGTGAAGTGATAAGTCACATTTTTGGATTTATAATGTATTGTTTGCTTCCTCTTCAATTTGAATCATGAAATAAAATTTCATTGTCATTCTTTCAATAATCTTTCCAGCCTATCATTGGTATCAGATCTTGAATAAAAATATTTTATCTTTCTTTCTCCTCACTTGTGTGGTTGTATATATCTATGCTTTCTTTTGTTCTTTGGTAGCATATTAGTGTTCAGAATAATATCAAACTTTTATATCAAGTTTATGCACTGATAGTCTTGACGCATGGTGTTGCATCTGAGTTTTTTGATGCTCATTGTATAAGCTATGACCTGCATATACCTGGTGTATTCTTTTCTAATTGATAGTTGTGGCAGCATATGGTTTCAACATATTCCTTTATCTAAGAAATATACCAACATGGAGGCATTTGGGGTTTGGTGAAATATATAAGATGTTTTGTCCATATTTATAGCTACATTTTTTACCTACGTGTCACTTGTATTGACAAAAAATTCTAATAGCAAGACAATAGTTTATAAGCTATGACCTACATGGAGGAATATCTGCATTTCATTTATACCTACCTGCGTGTGATTTCTTGAGTGTGGTGTTTCACCTACCCTTGATATATATGTATTTATTTTGCATTACTGTGCCATGCTTTGTTGAGTTAGAGTTCAATTTCTGCCTATGCTATATTTGAAATTGTTTTTCCTTGGCATATTAGCTGGACACAACATATTCAATATTTATTTCTTACTGAGTTAGAGGGCCATAAAATTTCATCAATTCCAATATTATAATTGTTTGCCATAAGATGAGAGAAGTATAATTTTAGGCTTTTTTATTTAAAAATCAAATTTTTTTTCAAAATTTCAAATTTCAAATTTGAAAAGCATTTAATTATTTGAGGCATGCTACTCTATGTGGATTTGGACAAAAAAACCAAATCACACATTTCAAGGAGAAATAAGGGGAGCTACTCTTTTACCAAATTCGTGTATGTCGAAAAACATAAATTCAAAAATAAAAAATAACTAAGTATATTGATGTATGAGGTTTTCTTTTCAATCTGATGTTAATGAAAAAGCAAATGCTTTTTAGTACCTTTAAATATATAGAAAAGGGGACCATTTTGGAGTGATAAGGAACCACTTATGGTTAACAAAACTCAAAACCTCTAAAAAATGAAACAAAAACTCAAAACCATGCATTCCTTCAAATCCATTATTGGCACTACCTTGATTGGCAAAGACAATTGGCTAGAATGGTCTCGACAAGTGAAGAACACACTCATATTCAATGATCTATGGTTTGATATTTGTGACAGGATAACATAACCAGATGAACAAATAGGGATTGAAAAGGACATTCAGGCATGGAAGTAGAAAAACTAGAAGGCTTTGGCTTTGATGATGGTATCAATGGATAGAGATGTGTTTCATCATATACAAGGGTGAAATACACCATGGGAAACATATCATAAACTAAAATACCTATACAATTACCATTCAGAGTTGGAATTCATTCAGTTGTAATTGAAACTATTCAACCTAGAGTTGAAAGATGGTGATGTGATCAGATTAGATTCAGAGATACGTGCTATCTAACATGATGTTGAAGCAATAGGTGTCAAAATTGACATATACATGACTGTATTCATAAAATCCCTTCTTCCCAACTATTCAACCTATTTGAATTCTCTACAAGCAAGCAATCAGTTGAAGACTCTCACATTTGACCAATTGGTTGAAAATATGGCTATGAAAACAAAAACCAAAATAGGTGAAAGTGTGTGCTATGTCAAAACAAATTCTTCCAAACTATCAAATAAGGCTACGATCTTCTAAAAATGAAGGCAATAAAAAGTACAAGGGAAAAGGTGGTAAAAATGAAAATCATGGTGGTCAAAATAAAAAATAGAATGATAAACATAACCTTTATTTTGGATGATGTGATAAAAAAGGTAGCCATGAGACTCATGAATGCAGGTTTCTATGGGAGAAAATTGAAGCATACCATAAAAATAAAGAGGGGAATTCAAAGAAATAATCAAAAGAGTCAAACTCAAACCAATTCACTAGTGAATGTGTGTTTTCCAGTATAGATGATAAAGCGAGCAGTGTCTCGATTAGTTCTTCATGGTTTTATGCTTGGTTTCTTCATACTAGCGCCACTCAACATATGAATTTTCAAAAACACTTATCTAAGTACATTGAATAAATTTGTGGTTTAGTATACCTCATATATAGATCAATTCTGCAACCACAGGGAAGAGGTACAATTTGACTCAAGTGTTCAATGCTTCTAGACTATAAACTTGAGAATGTTATCTACCTTCCTCAATTGAAATGAAAGTTATTGTCCCTAGTGCTCATAAGGAAACAAGCCCATTACATTATGTTGGATAATGGTGATGTATTAAAAAATAATGGTGTTTTTGGCATGCCTATATTTCCCATAAAATTAGATGAGAAGTGTGAAGCATGCATCTTGGCTAAACATGCAAGAAAACTGTTTTCGAAGTCACAATGGAAAGTAGACAAAAAATTACAGCTTATTCATTTAGACTTGTGTTCTCTTCCAATCTTCTCTATTGGTGGTCATAAGTAATTTGTGTTTTTCATTGATCACTATAGTAGGATGACATGGATATAATTTTTGAAAAATAAATTAGAGGCCTTCGATACTTTCAAAAAGTTTTGAACAATGACTGAAAATGAAGCACAAACCCATGTCGAGACACTCAGGATAGATAATGTTGGTGAATTCACATCAAATAAGTTTGAATCCTATCTTGAGAAAAATGGGTTCAAGAACCATCTTATAGTTCCTCACATTCCACAACAAAATGGAGTAGTTGAAAGAATGGACATAATTGTGATGAATATGGTTCATGCAATGTTGTATTTCAAAGGGGTAAATCTGCACTTTTGGGTTGAAGTAGCTAAAACAATAGTGTTCCTTCGAAACATACTACTATCAATAGCTCTTAAATCAAAGACTCCGTATGAGATGTGGTGTGGTCACCTCCATTCAGTGTAACATCTTCAAATTTTTGGATCCACTTGTTATGCATTGATTCCAAAGGATAAGAGAAACAAATTGGACCATGGGAGTCAAAAATGCATCCATTTGGGATATTTTGATTCCTCCAAGTCATTCAAGATATATGATGAGAAAGAGAAGAGATTTATTGTTGCAAGAGAAGCTATCTTTTGTAAGTCTGTAAAGGACAAAGAGCATATTGATTGGCAATTGAGTCAATTAGGCAAATATGCAAAGTTTGATGTCTATAGGGAGAGTGTTTTGAATGTTCTAGACAATGAATGGGGGACACAAAGTTGGGAATATATTGATTTTATATTTTCTCTGGTACATGATCTTGAAACTCCTCCTGAAGGAGAGAGTGAAACTTCATTAGATATTAAATAGGGGCCAATAAAATAGAGGGTAGATAGTGAAGGAACTTTAGAGTATGAACCCAAAGCACCTGCAACATAGAAAAAGATGCCTAAGTGCATTGAAAGATGTGAGGCTTGATGAAGTTGGGAAAATAGACACTTATATTGCACATGCAACCTCATCTTAACCAGATAATTCTATTTATTAAATTTAGGACATGATTGGAAAACTCACATTGGATGGTTCTCAAGAGGAACTCAATGTTGCATTTGATTCAGAACCAACAAAGTTCAAACAAGTTGAGAATTTTGAATCTTGGAGAAAAGTAATGAAAGATGAGTATAAGTCACTAGTGAAAAATGGGATTTAGAATCTGGTTGATTGACCATATGATTTCAGACTGATTGCCTATAAGTGGGTCTATCACAACAAATATAAGGTAGATGACTCAATTGAAAATCACAAAGAAAGGATTATCACAAAAGGGTATGATCAAAAGGAAGGAATTGAGTACAATGAAACCTTTGTACCTATGGAAAAATGGACTACCATTCAGACCATGTTGGCTTTGGAAACTCACAATGAATGGAAAGTTCACCAAATGGATGTCAAAACTACATTTCTGAATGGAGACCTCAAGGAAACTATATACATGACACAACTTGATAATTTTGTAGTAAAGGGACAAGAGCACAAGGTATATAAAATATAAAAATCCTTGTATGGTTTAAAATAAGCCCCTCGAGCATGGTACGAAAAATTAGCTGAAAACTTCATGAACATGAACTTCAAACATTTTGAGTTTGAAGATGCAACTCTTTTTGTCAAAATAGTTGACAAAATAGTTGTATTTTTGGTGGTGTATGTTGATGATTTGCTCATCATAGAGAACAATTAATGGTACACTACAAAATTTATTGAAAACATATAATAGGATGAATTACTGGTTGAAGTAATTTTAGAGTTTATGTATCATGTATGTTAACTATAGACGTACTAGTAATTCAAGGTATAATATAACAGATATAAAATAAGTAGATATGCTAATATGAATTTTAGCATGTGAAACATTTCCTACAAGTGATAATGGTATTTTTCTATTTTGACGTAATAGTAATGTGAGAACAAATTATAATATTATCCTGCACTTTGTAAAAGTTTCGATATTCACTTGAAGTACAATGGAAACAATAAGATAAAATCCTTTGGAAACTACCCATTATGAATATATGAATTGTTGTGTACTTGTGTGTAGGTTGAGAAAGACCTCTGAATGATTCCAATTATGGTTGTTGTCAAAATAATAGATACCAAGCATGTTAATGTCATCTATATTAATGTTTAAGATGGGTATGTATGAGATAAGATTTCCCACTCATGCATTTCCATAGCTACCTGTACATCTTCTTGGTTATTGCTCTCATCACTGCTTGTTTTGACATTGGTTTTTTAGAGGCTTTGTAGACGTGTTGTTCTTGACATGAACATATTTGCTTAGTGTGTCATGGATTGTAAGAGTCTTTTATTTCTTCCTAATGTTTAATAATTTATTCCTTATTCTAATGTAAAACTAATTTCCACAACAATATTACATAATGGTTTGTACCTCTATAGTAAGAGCTCACTCCAGTAGAAAGCAGGGGAGACTTTATTATTCCTAGAAGCATAAGATGGTGAATCAATAATAGGTGTAGAGGAGAAATGAGGGAATATGAGAACAATTGCTTGACTTGGTTTCTTTCTCCACTGATTAGTTTTCCTTTGTTGTAAAACCATGTTTATGTATCTTCAATGAGTAGATATTCGCTTTTTGGATTGTAAGAGTCTTTTATTTCTTCCTAATGGTCCACAACAATATTTATGGGATGACTTAGATATGTGTCGATGAAAACATGGTAGGTTCTTCTCAGCATATGTGCTTTGAATAACTCATTTGAAGATTTGTTTGTCAACAAATAAGGTAGCAAATGTTCATCTACAGATTGTTAGAGGTAGATTTTGTAACATGTGGCATGTTTCTTATGTACTTATGTCACGATCAACAATAGTTTTTGATAGAAACTTGCTATATGAAATATTTTTTATGCTATTTATTGCAATTGTAGATGATATTCTTGTTAAAATATATGATGGTAGCTTTCAGGTTTATTTTCAGCCTTTGTTACATACTTTGATATATATATTTAAGCACAACGTATCGAAAAATATTTGGTTAGCAATCTACATTTTCATGTCATATTAAAAGCATGCTTGCATTATAAATGTTCACTCTATCATCATTATGTGTTAGAAGGTTAGTCTTTCGAACTTCATTGCCAATGAACATATACTTGAAATTGTTTGTATTTTCCATGGGGATTTATATCTACATTGTAAAGTTGTGCCCTTTTTTTATAAGCATGTAGACTCACTACATTTTATGTGATGTTGAACTCAGTTTAAGAGGTCCTCTTAATATTTTTGAAAATTTTCATATAATATTACATCGGTGGAAAGCAAGCATAGATTATCAAGACCATAATAGTGGATCCCTTCATGGATTCTGTCATTGTTATGCAGGTTCCATGCTATCACATGTTGATTAAAGGATTTCCTTATAGAATCTATTTGAAATGTATTTTACCAATCTAATGTGTCCATATTGGGTGAATTTTCTAACCATAATAATCCATGGATGTGTGAAAATCCTCTGTGTTGTCATCCGTACTTGATTATAAAAAAAGACATTAAATAATTATGACTTGACATAACTTTGTAATATGTATGAATTATTATAAAACATAGATTTAGTATGAATACACGTAGCAATAGTATTTTTTGTGGAGATGCCTATCAAGGTTTCCTCATGGAAGATTGAAAATATCTTTTATGTATAAATATGCAAGATGCGGATTTAAAACTAGGTTTTAGTTTCTTTGTTGGGAATAGTTATCAAAGAGAAAATTTGAGGAACCTGGCATGATTTTATGTAGATTTGACCTTATAGTGTTTGCTGCAATTAAGGTGAAGAACAATGTTGGTGATCCTAGTTGTGTGATCATATCTATTAATTCAATTCTACACTTTTACCAAAATGAATGTGTACCTCTAAGTGTTGACCTAAATTGCATTAGTTGATCTGCAATAGTTGCATTAGGTTCTTGTGCTAGATATCCATGCAAGTCTAAAATTATGAGTGGTATGTTGTCTTATATGTTTTTCTAGAAAATACTGTTGATGTTTCCTAACTTCAATGGTACATCATTAGGTTCAAAAATAAATTAAAAAATCATGGGTGGCTTTCAAATCGATTATCTTGATATCTAAACAAGTGCAAAGCATATTTATGTAGCTGGAATTTTCTAATAGGAGGTTATTGGTACATATAAATACCTATTGGAAAAATAAAGAGAAGGAAATGGCATAGAAAATAATCCCTTAGTGTAGTATTCATTGACATACATACTACTAACATTTTTCCAATTCATTGCAGGTGGGATGCCAATATTTGTGTTGTTCAAATAGTCTCTTATGTGGTCGACTTCTGTTCATGCATTCAAAAGAGAAGCTATAAAAGATGATGTCTAATGGTAATGTAGATTTATAGGAATGGATATATCATCATCCAAGTCTAGATTATTGATTGGCATATCTTGAAGCTTCATCATCATGTGGTGAAAGAGGGACTAGATTTTAATAAACTTAGATGGTAGGGCATCTAGTGCTTGTTGGTCAATCTAGACGTCTCTATAATAGTGATTATTCTCTATTTTGTAATGAAAAACTTGAATGATATGTGATCTACATACAAAGCATTCATATGGTTTATTCTTTGATCTAATTCTTATTAACACTAAGATGTCAAGATATTTAGGTTAGTATGGCAGGTATTTAGTAATATAAGATATATCTTGTGGCAAACTAATAATGTGGCGACTATATTTATATTTACCACCATGTGCATGGGTTACCTATAATATTTTATTAAATATTTCAATAAGAATTTATTCCACTAGAGTGAGATTAGATAAGACTTTAGGTTGTATACTTGGGTCCATGTTATTATCAGCACTGAAGCCATAAGTGTTTGTTTCAGCAATGCATCAGTGACAAGTATAGTCACCATGGTAATTCCTTGTTTGAATGCTTGGATATGATTATTTACAAATGAAGCATGGATGTATTGAGGAAAGACTATCTTTTATTTCATGAAACTTCTTTTGAGGTTCCCTAATATTGTCATCAGTAACTAGGGGTAGATTTTTTTGATTATGCATAGTATTGAAGCTATCAACATATATTTATTTGATCTTTGTGATTTTCATAACTCAAACAAGCTCTTTTATTTTATTGGTCACTCCCCATAAGTGGTTGAAATGGTTGCATAGATGTGTTAATTACTAAATTGTTGAAGAATTTATCTATAGTCTAATTTCCACCAATTCAAAATAGTATATTATGTAAAAATGTAACTATTTAAAAGTGAATAATAATTTTTAAGCATGTTTTTGAAAACATTTTGTGAGAATGAAATATAATATGATCAATTATTTTTCTATGTATTACATATATGCAACTAAATGTAAATTACAATTAACTAGTATTTGTGAGTACATGTATTTACTAAATTAGATATATGGAAATAGTATACTATGTAAAGATGTAAGTATTTGAAAGTGATTAATACCACCAAAAAATTTAAAAACTAGTGTGGGTGTAGTCATAGAACTATAGGCAATTTTACAAGTGTGTTTTCAATAACTATTTTCTTTACATATTGCTTATATGCAAGTAAACATAAATTAAAATTTTATGAGTACATATATTTATACACCAAATGCATCAAAAAAGGATGCGAGTACATGTATTTACTAAATTACATCAAATGCATCAAAGAAAGATATATCTATTGGTGTAGATTCATCTTTAATTGCATTTAGTAAGGTACAATGCAATTATTCCTTATCATTGTATATTTCTAATTTTTTTACTACTATGAAATGGTACCTAAATAAGAGTACTTTCTTAACAATTTCCCAAAGTTCGTCAAGATATGCTGAGATTTTTTGCAAATCTTATATTGTGATACCCATAATTACAATAACAACATCATCAAACGTCGTGTTCCATATTTTCCCCGTGGCATCTTCCAATATGAAATTCAATGCATATTTATATTGGCATTCTTGTACATCGATGTTACATTTTTGACAATGCCAAGATGTATCATTTTTTTAAATTTTTTTTTTTTACCATTTTTATTGTTAACTAAAGCAGTACAAGCTAGGTAATAAAAATTTGCCATTTTAATATGTATAATTATGGCATCTAATGTAAAATAATTTAATTTCCCAATAACTCTTGATTTGTGTATGTCTTTAATTATTTTATGTTGAGTAGTTCTTGTACTTAGTGATGACATTCATAGAGTTGCACCATTTTCTTCAAACCATCTCATGACCTCATGTGCCCCAGGTATATCTAGGTTGATGAAGAATTGTGTATCTGAACTGGACCCTATTATTTTTAAATTATATGTTTGAAGTTTCCATTTTTTGATGGTAATAAATGGATCCAATTGTGTCTTATAAGTGCACAAATCTACTAAGAATTTGCCCTCTTCACCCCAGAAGCTTCCCTAAAGGGTTACTTGGATGTTATGTTCAGAGTTGTCTTGTAGTACTACATTTATTTTGACATTTGAGGTTCTATCTGTCCTTTTAAAATTATATGCATCAGTAATAGATACAATGATATTGATAGTGTCAATATTTATATTTTTAATTGTATATTTAATATTCTTAAATTTTTTGAATTCAAATTAGAATAGTGGGATAGTGGGATCTTATTCAAAATAATGTTTAATAGAAGATGTCATGTTAAGGATGATCTACCATTAGATTTTTAACTTTTTGTATTTATTGTATACATACCTTAAAGTACCATCTGAAAATTATTATATTTTCCTAGCTTGAATTTGATTGAAGTATAGACGTGCTGCATGGGCAAAGGAAGTTACAGTGATGCCAACTATTTCACTATTGACAATGTTGAAGCTAAAAACTTGCCTTGAACCATTATTATTTGTGTAATTATGTAGAATCCCCTTTTTGAGTACTTTACCCTATATAGTCCAATTATTTTCAAGGATTTAGATTTTTCATTGCAATTCAAGCCATTCTTTGCATGCATTTTCCTTCAGACATTGAGTTTTATGCCTCAGTCATTTCAATTTCTTTTCCATGACTATCCATTATTTGAAATCTAAAATTGTTGGACAAGTGAGGATGTGTGATTTATTTGTATATAGTGTAAATAGTTCCCAATAAAATAAATGAAATATTTATTTTTCGCTTGTATTGTCTATTAAATGCAAGATATAATTTCCTATAAAACATAACAAAGATGTATTTTCACTTGTACTATCTATTAAAAGCAAGGTATGCAATCTACTAAATATGAATCTCAAGTCACTAATACAATGATTTTTTTGAAGTAATTCTAAAGTTTGACATATATCAATTAGATAACTTATGAAAAATAAATTTTATTACAATAAGTATATCAACCTAGTATCAAAACATATCATAAATTACCTATTGTAGAATGTCAAGATATATAAGTAGAAATCCCAAAAAAGCAAATTAAATATAAAGAGAATTGCAAAGATATAAATATGTTTGATCTTTGGAACCTACGATAGTAATATTATTACAATATTATATTTTTCTCTTGTCCTACTTATATATAATGTATATTTACTCAAACAAACATATAAAGTAAGTCAAACTAATTTGAGTCTTGAACTAATTTGAATTGTTTAACATTTCAAATTTTTTTTGCCTTATTTGGGCATTACAATTTGGGCCTAATATTGGGAACATGGATTCCATTTTGGGTTAACATATGCCCGGGTTCATATTTTAAAGCATCCTCAACTGTATTATATATCAGACTAAAGCCTCTAATTTTTTTTTTATACTTTTAAACACTGATGAAAATTGTTTGAGGGTTTACAACTGAAAAATGTTCCATTTAGTTCTATTTTATATCAGCAAGAGGAGGTTTTCACATTTTATGATGCATAATGTGAATGATAAATTGTTTTCTACTGAAATTGTCATCATATTATAGATGTTTGATGGCCAAAGACCATGTTGGAGTTTCCTTTAGTATAATTGCACTTTCCTGATTCCTAATTGCCATGTTGTGCAAATATATTTGGATAAATAAACATGTAGCATGAAATAAGAATAAAACTAATATCAACATTAAAAGTGATGCATGAATATAGTTGTAAAAAAACAAAATATTCAATCTAATTTAATATTTAACATCCCAATAAATTTGAAATGAACACGGAGAAATATGTAAATAAATGTTACTATTAATATATATTATGTAATATATATTAGCTTCTTCCCCCTTATTAAAATATGTATTATATTATATTATATTTTACTATAACATATACACAAAGTAGTTTTGAATATTTTTTTATTTGTACATTTTTATTTATATTATATTATTTTATGTCACACTCACACACACACACACACACACACACACACACACACACACACACACTATACTATATTATATCTTATTATAGTGTATGCACTATGTTATATGATATTAATAATGTTTTACTTTGTGTTATATTTTATTTTATATTATGTTTTTGTTTATTCTTTAATATTTTATATTAGCCTTTTTCCCCTTATTAATATATGTATTAAATTATATTATAGTTTACTATAATTTATACACTAATAGATATATTTCATTGTATCATAATATTGATGTTTCATTTTATATTATATTTTACATTTTATTTTATACTATAGTTTGTATTTTAATTTTTTTAATTTTTAATACAAAATTTTGTAATATGGTTTATATAATATTTTGGAATATGGTTTTATGTGAGAAGTTTTAATAGGGAAATCAAGTTTTATGTACTATGAAGATCCTTCGTTAACTTACTTTATAAACCTTTTGTGTACATAGTCTAACGTCCAACTGGGGACGTGTTGGGAGAGTTTCATAAGATTTGAAATTCTTTCATTAATCCCATCTCCTAGTACCAAACAAGGCACTTGTAAGTTTAGATTTCGTGGTGGACAATCACCTCAATAAAATCAATAGTTTGTTTTCATTATAACATAGAAAGTTGGAAAACCCCAATCACCATTTAATTGAAATAAAGTGAACTAAAATGTTATATACAGTCTAATTTACTTTATGAATTAATTTAAAAACAATGAAATCTAAACTAATCTTGAAAACCCAAATCACCATATGCATACAAATTTGATAAAGTAGTCTTTGATTGAAATAGAAGAAACTGAAATAACAAATATTAGACTAAGCATATTATTTACAAATAGAAAATAATTTTTATTCCTATTATTTTAAGGTGGATAATCGCCCCAATATAATAAAAATTATGAGTTTGATGGGAAATATTCATACTAATGCATACTCTTCTACATAGATATCACAAGATGTATGAATACCATACGTCATTCTAACATTAAAAGCTGAACACTTTGATAAAGTAGTCTTTATTTGAAATCAAAATGATCAAAATAATAGATATTAGACTAAACAAATTATCTACAAATAGTTAACCTAACACCTTACCAGGACTCTCTAATACATCAACACGGACTTAGAAATGGAATGGTGTATATAACGTAATTTAGCTCAAGATTTTGTAAGAATTTGAAGTACAATCTTATGAAAGGAAAAACAAATTGTTCTACCTAAAATAATTACGTCAAAGGGCATAACCTATAGTGGTAGTCAAAGAGTATAATGACATGAGTGGATAAATTTTATTTTTATTTGAGCTGACATATTTTTTTTTATAAAACACGATTTGAACATCATTCATCTCATCCATCTCAACATTACATTCTCTAACCAAATTGGTAATATTTCAGACCCTATCATAGGTAATTACTGTGATTGGACATTCAATTTCAAGGAACCTA
Source organism: Torreya grandis (assembly GCA_037957365.1). Classification (NCBI taxonomy): domain Eukaryota; kingdom Viridiplantae; phylum Streptophyta; class Pinopsida; order Cupressales; family Taxaceae; genus Torreya; species Torreya grandis. The sequence continues at coordinate 4,472,713 of JARHVA010000585.1, forward strand.
ATCCTATGTAAAATGTATGTAACCCAATTCCATTAATCTATTGAGATAAAGTGACATTGATTATGAAGGAGACAACAATTGGGAATTACTTCAAGCTATTTTGTAAAGTTATTGTTGTCTTGTGAGATAGTTTCAAAAAGACTATATGATATGGAATATTTTTCATGGTTATTATGTTTTTTGATACTTGATCAATCTTCTTATATGTGAGAGACTTCTTTCTACTTTGGGAATATATTGGTTAAATTAAAAAAATATTAAATAATACTAATCAAGTCACATTCACCAAGTCACTTTCAATTATCCTATTACTTTGTGCAGTCAAGATGGGATGTGGGAAGAGGTGTAAGGCATGTATAAGCAGATGTTCTTGGGATTTGTTTGAACCAAAATATCAAAAAAATTTATATCTAGTCGACATGTTACTTTGAAAATATGTAATAAACAGACACGATATATTATATATATATATATATATATATATATATATATATATATATATATATATCTGTGTGTGAGAGAGAGAGAGAGATAAAACATTCAGATGAGTTTGAAGGAAGAATATTTATATGCCAAACCAATCAATCAAAAATAGGTATGTTTTCATAAACAAATCAATTTGAGGGTGCAAATTCATGATTATAACCATGGGAAAGTGCCTACTATGTTTTCTTACTTGGTATTAATCCTTCCTTCCTATGGGATCCCTCTCACTTAGCGTAAATGCATCCTATATGTTGCTGCATTTTGATGAAGAGTTTCCTAAATCCCATTTTAAAACCATTGTGAAAACCTAAATCTGTAACCTAAATATGTAACCTAAATCTAATATGATTCCTATCTGTAACCTAATTATATCATTACTATATCTATAGTTAAAATATAAAATAGTATTATAAGTATATATATATATATATATATTTATATATAATATATATATATATATATATATATATATATATATATATATATATATATATATATATATATATAATAGCTACGTATAGTTCGAAGAAGAGTTAAAATATAAAATAGTATTTTAGATAATTTTATTTATATGATATATTATTTAATATGTTAATATTTTATAACACACACACACACAATTAAATGTATTTTGTTACTTTTTATTAACAATATATTATTTTGATTTTTTTGTATTTATAAAAAAGGTTAATAGTAGTTTAATTTTTTAAAATAAATGATAGAATATTTTATGTCTATATTTTATAGGTATGGCACGTCCATGATTGGATTTTGAAACTAAAAAGTAGTGAAGAGAATATCAAATAGAATATGTTCATCAATATCAAAGACAACAACATGAACAAAATACATAAGAACAGAGATGACAATGTAATGATAATGAAAGAGAAAGACATGCAAAATAGAGGACAAAAATGCTAGTTCAAGAGCTGGAAGCAAAAATGAGAGAACCCAAGAAATGATAGCAAATCATGCATGAACATCTCAAGATGGTCAAAAAATATTAATAAGAACAATGCAAATATAAATGAATTTAAATCAATTCATAGAGGAAGAAAGAAACCAACTATAAGAACATAATTGTGAAATAGTTCAAAGACATCATCAAACAAATGATAATGTTGATGCTAACTTTGAAGAAATGAATTCAAAGACCATAGAACATGTGTTAGAAATGGTAGATAATAGAGAAATAAATGCAATGGATGATGATGTTGAAAATAATATACAAAATATACATGATATAAGTGGAAATATTGAGGTAGATCTAAAGACATTATAAATGATTTTTTGCCATTGTCTAGAAAAATTGGCTTCACTAAGTATATGTTATATTTGTCAAGAAATTTACCTTGGCATAAACATCTCTGGAGAACCTAAAGGTTTGATTTGACATAGATGTCGACAAGAGAAAAATGATCATCAATTTTCAACATCAAATAATATGGATCCTAGTCTATAGCCACTAGAACTTGCATGCTTAACCTAAGTAGAAGAGATGTTGATAACACGAGTCAATTCAATCCTACAAGTCACACACACAATTGAAGGTAAATATAAATATAAAGGATATATGATCAATTTTCCACAAAAAGTGAAATAAATTATTAAGGTTTTAGCACATCAAATACAATATTTGTTGTTCAAATAAGATATCAATGTGGAACGAATTACAACTTTACAATTAATAGAGAGTGGGTCTATATGGAAACAAAATATAAAATAAAACATGACAAGTTGTCAAGAGTTGTTCAGATTGATGAAAATGCACTTACTGAACTTCCATCCAATTCTGATAAAATATTTTTGACCAACTAAACTCTGTAAATATGGAGTTTGATTCAGATGTGAATGCATATGTATTTTAGGGTCTCGTGATGGAAATGGATGAAGGAAATATAATCAATCACACAAATTCAATGGCCTCTAAACCCTACAATGCTGCAAGAGAGATGGAAATAATTCATGCATGGGCAAATAACATTAATGTAGAACTTGGAGATCTAATGGATTGGCCAAGAATTGGTGCATCTCCTATAAATGAGTATGTCACAAAAGGGTTACTTGATATGGCCTTCCCTACATTATTTCTAAATGGAACATGTGATTGGATAGAGTCAAGAATGAAATGAGTACATCAAAAAAATTTGTGAAACATTTGATTCGATGTAGGGATCACCATTTTGGATGACACCCATGATTCAAATATTACATGATGAAAATTATTAAGAGACATCATACACAAAATTCGTCCATAATGTTTATGAAACAAAGTCTTCAAGACATGATAATCACCATCAATAAATTACATGAGAATATGGACAATGTGCCCCACTCTCATCTAGCTAATCATTTGATGTATTTTGGTACAACATTGATGGGTATAAGGTATTATTAGGTAATAAGTCATGTAGAAATAAGTGACATGTTGCCTCAAATTGGAACACCAATAATTTTATTCACTTTTAGTGCATCTGATATGTATTGGCCTGATCTTCATGCACTAATGATAGGAACACCACCAATAAATCCTTAATAATCCAAAAAATGGCATTGATAAAATATTATTAACTATCCTCATATAATGTCATACTATATGCACATTCAACACATAATATTCTAAAAGAAGATACTACAAACGGGAATGCAAGTGAAAGATCATTGGTCCAAATACAAATGGAAACATAGGGGTTCACCACATGTGCATGGGTTCATATGGCTAGAGGGAGAACTAAACATGGAGAACCTTGATTGGAAAAATAATCATGATCTAAAAAATGCTAAAAAATACTTTGATTCTATTATCCATGCATAGAATCCACATGGAGACCTACATCAACAAAACATATAGGTATGATATCAAGCCTTTCCAAATCTGATTCTTACATAATAATCAATTTGTCTCCTATTTGTAGATAAAATTTTATATATGATGCAATACAAGTATTAAATTTTTTTACACAACATCCATATATTTGAAATACACATCAACTAACACAGGTGGATCTTGATCATGACTATGAAGAGCTGCTCAATTGTGTATAACATCATAGAATGTGTAGAGAGGGTGCCTACCTACATAATAAAAGAGGAAATATGTTTTGTAGGTAAGATATTCATATGCTCATTTTTTATATATAAAAATATAACATAATACCCTTACAATAACTAAAACAATTATGATTTCTTATAGGTACAATGCATCATGGCCATTGAAACTAAATAGATCAAAATTACTTCAACACCCAAAAATGAGAGAAAATATGAGCCTAAAATAAATGATGATCATGTAAATACACATAACTAAAACATACTAAAATTGTGGAGAGCAAATGTATATTGGCAACCTATGATTTCAAAATATGCAGAAATCAACTGCATTTCCAAATATGTAGTAAAAGCTGAGAAGAGTTCTGAAACATATCATCAAATGTTAATGCATCTTGTAAACATCAAAAATCTTACTGATTGGAAGCTAAATTAGACATAAGACTTCTAATTGAAACCATTAAATAAAGAGACATAAGGGCACATGAGACATGTCATATGTTATTGGAACTTCTATTGGTAGAAAGCAATACATTATTTGTCACTTTGAATGTTTCATATGAGGTGTTTAAACTAGTGACACAAACTACATAATAAAGTTGGTTTAGATTTGCATAAATAAAATACAAAAAACAATGGATCTAAACATAGATAATTCTCACACAATAATATATCTACTATATTATTTCTTCTATTGCCTAAAAAAACCATACAGATGATTACACATATATAGGAAAGCTATTTCCTATAATTGGGGAGATACAATCTCTGGAAATATCTCTCTCAAACAAACTCTGACTAACCAACCCACTACATATGAATATATTGTTATTAACAATATATTAAATTAACTAACACGTACTAATAAATCTAAGATGTAAACTATTAATTTAATATTGTTATAACAACAATATTTTTGTCATTACATTAATAATGTGAACACTATACCTTAACATTCACCCCCTTGTGAACATTATTAATCCTATCTACACCCCCTTAATGTGAACATGGGGAAAAAAAATCTTTTAGATCTACACCTATACTCATGACTTGGTTATTTTTAGAGGAAATTCACAAACCTTACAAATTAGTTTTACAAATGGATGACCAACAACCAAAAATAATGGTTTTAAAAGTGGCTTACTGCTTATCAACTGCTCGCAAAAGAGATAAGAGTGGAATAGCTATGTACAAGATCTTAGGAAGTTCTAGACAGGTCTAAAAAATAGATATGTAGGTGTTTATTATGGACTTTTAAAGGTCTATTTGTAAATTGTTGCATATGTAATGAATAAAGAATATTTGATTTGATAATCCTTATTGGTTTTCAATCTCTTAAACATGCAAGTTTTTGTGTTGAAGCTATTATGTATTAATTCCATGTTTTAGTACTCAATTCAAGTCTATTAAGGTCTACCAACAAGGTTTACAAAGAATAATATAATAAATAGATACATTTCTATGAGACTTATTGGATGTATGATACTTGAAGGTTGTGTGAAATAGAAGGCTTCAGAGAAGCTAACCCAAATAGTAAAAGTCCTTGAAAGTCATTAAAAGATATGAACATTACATTTTTGACCTCTTAGGTCTGTGTTTTTGGTAATAATGTGTGACAACCATGTTTAATAAGTTGACTATACGAATTTTGGAACTTGTAAAAATCTTTCATTTCTAAACATAGTTATATGAAGGTGTAAGAGAGGCTATGAAATTATTAAAACTCCATGAAAGTCCTTATGAGTTAAACTCTATAATTTTGATTTTTTAGGCCTCTGTGTAGGACTCTGTCTAGGGTTTAGGAGAAAAAACCTCTAAATTTAATTCCATCCATTAAAATTCATTGAAACTTATTCTACATTTGCATGAATCCATTTAGAAATGATTCAAACATAATTATGATTTTTAATATCATGTAAGGACCTATATAGAGGATTGTGTATTGTTGTACTGTAGGTGTCCACTAAAAATGATAGTGACAAGAGAAGATTGATTGGTTTTTCATTGTTATTGGAATGAATGTTAGGTGAAATGTGTTGTAGATGTCCACCAAAAATGATAGTGATAAGAGAAGATTGATTGGTTTTGCATTGTTATTGGATTCAACATCAGGTGAAAGGTTGTTATTATTGCATAGTTATTGTAAAACTTGTTGGGAATGTAATCCAAGTTATTGGTGTTTAATTTGAGCTAAGTTTATTTAAGGAACTCAGAATAGCCCTGTGTAAACCTAAAAAGACATAATTATGCTTAGATCACTCTTTTAAGAAACCAATGAAATGAATATTGGTTGCTTGTTAATATAGATAGATTATTAAAATTGTAAAGGTTATGCAAAATACTACTAAAAAGATTTGAAGACCTAAGACATTCTAATTAGTGATATATTGATGACTGTGTAACCCAGTTGTGTGTGTGTGTATGAAAAAACAAAATCTTAAAAGGTTTTAAAATGTGTTAGTGTAGTGTTTTTTTCCATTGGGTTTTGCCTACACGGTCGTATGGCCATTCTATGTTATTTAAACTTCCTTAGGTTAGTTATAAAGGCTCCATAGAATAATTATATTTTAATGTAATTATTTAATTAGAAAAATTAGGGGCTTTCTTATGTTGCCCTAATTTTCTCTATATGTACCTCACTTTTCCTTTTTGGAAGATTGATCAGTTAATGCAATATTTTTTCCTTTTCTTGGAATCACATGTTTTTTGAGTTCTCACACTACCTCACATGATTCAACATTGATAGAGCAGGTAAAAGCGTGAAATCTATTCATAGATCTTGGCACACTCTTTCATGGTATTAGAGCATTCTTGATAGCCTCATTCATCAAAATCCCTGGTAAGATCCTCCTGCATTCACCATTGCTAGTTTTTCTTCTTTCTTGGCCATCATTTTTGACCTTGGAGGAATTTTATTAATATAACTCAAAACTCATGTTAGAATGCCTGTGATGAAAAATCCATTTGCATATATTTTGAGGGTTTTTTGAGATCTAAAATGGGTTATTTTTAGATTTTTAAGAAAGTTCATGGATTTTCCTAGAAATCAATTTCTTCCATTTGGTCAGATGTCTGTATGGATGAAGTAATTAAGCTTGCAAACCCCAAAATCTTGCTCGCAGACCAAATCAGGCTTTCAAAATGTTATAAATTACTTGCAAGACCCATTTGGGCTTTCAACATTTCTTTACCTCAAATTCATGAAGTTAAGTAGTTTAAAAAACCCAAATTACATTGGAAGAAGCAATTGAGTTTTTCAACATTGGCAACTAGGAAGTAATCAAGCTTCTCAACCCTGACAACTTGCTCACAGACCAAATCAGGTTTTCGGCATTACTTTACTTTCAACTCATGAAGTTAAGTAAAGTATTCTAAGAAACCCAAAATACACTATAAAAGTAATCATGCTTCTCAACCTCAACTACTTCAAAGTAATCAGCATTTAGAAGGGTCACTACTAATCTTTGGTACCAGTAATGTATGTCAAGAAACCCAAAATGTACTAGGAAGACCTATTCGGGTTTTCTAGGGTCAATTAATTCTTACTTGTTCAGCAAAATAAATCAATTGCAAGAACCTAAAGTAAATTAGTTTTGGAAACTCACATGACATTCAAGAGGGCATCAAATTTAAGGCAAAAGGTAATGAATAAATAGAGTAGATGCATTCTCAGCTGCGCTCGATGTCCAAGATTGAGTGTGTATACATTGTAACTTTAGGGGGGGTATTCTTTATAGTTCAGGAGGTACTTGTACTATGTGATTTCTCTTCTTTGATTTCATTTCAATTATAAACATTTATCTCATTCTAATCTACACTAATGGATCTAAACATTGAACCAATCACACCATTTAATTATCTTGAATGGAAGTCTAAAATGCAACTCACCTTGAGAGGTAAAGGACTCTGTCAGATCACTATGGGTGAGAAAACTGAGCTATCTATAGATGTAAAAAAAGGTTAAGTGGTACAACAAATGTGAAAAGGCCTATGGGTTCTTATGCCTGTCAATGTCTCCTGACCTTCTATTTCATGTTGAATTTGTAAAAACTCCTAATGAAGTCTGGACCATTCTAGACAAGCTTTTTGGAGTGCAAGACATCATGAGGGGTCATGAGCTAGAGAATGAGCTCATCACATTGAGCCCAAGTGACTATGACACACTACAAGACTTATTTAAAAACTTTAACTCATTGAGACTAAAATTGAAACAATGTGGCATTGAGAAAATAGATGACCAGTTGATGCTAACCGTGCTTGCAAAATTAAGTCATGACTATTCAATTTTCATTTCTACATTTCATGCTACCAAACATGCACTTGGATTCACTTGGAAAATGTCATTATTTGATGAGTTTCTTATTGATATAACTCAAGATCAAGATAAGTTCATTTAAATGGGTACACTAAAGTATTCAAAATCACATGCCTTGATTGTCAATCAGGGCAAAAAGAAGCCTTTTAGTAGTGGCAAATAAAAGAAGAAGCAATCTAAACCTGATCATGATCACAAGAAGAATCATAAATCAGATACCAAGCCAAAGGCATCACCAAATCAATCCTCCTCAAGAGGGAAACCTAATAAGGAGAAACTCAAATGCAACTTTTGCAAGAAACTTGGATATGATGAATCTCAGTGCATGAAAAAGAAGATTGACACCTTGAATAAGATGCTTGAGAAGAACAATATCAGTGTTCCCGAATCCTCATCTTAGAACACATCATCACAAGATTTTGAAAAGGGTAAAGATATCAAAAAGGGTAAAAACAAGAGCAAGGCACTTGTTGCAGTAGCTTCTTAGACTTCGACTTGGGTTATTGACTCAGGTGCTTCCTATCACATGGCCTTCTTAGAGGATCTATTTTCAAAAATAAATCCTTGTTATGTGCCTTCAGTTCTAAAGGATGATGAAAATTTGATAGAAGTCAGTGATAAAGGATTTGTAGAAGTAAGTGATAGGACCTTGAATGATGTTCTATGTGTTCTTTCACTATCCACCAATCTTTTGTCATTATATCAAATCACTCACATAAGTGTCAAGAAGTGAGTTGAGTTCACACCTAATTTAGTGGTCATCAAAGAGTTGGATAATGACATTGCAGTGGCTTATAGGAAGGGTAATCATTAGTCTAGGCTATATACCTTCTCAAATTTTGCCCCAAATCATCCCTCAGCTGCACTATTTATTCACATATATGGAGTAAGCAAACTATGACATGAATGGTTTGGCCATTTAAACTACCGTTACCTGGAGCAACTCAATCATCAAGACATGGTTTTACATTTACCTAAAGTCAAATTATTGAATGGCCTATTCAATAGCTACATTCTTGGTAAGCACCCAAAAGACAAATATGACAAGGGCAATGCAAGGAGAGTCGAATAGAAGCTAGACATAGTCCACAATAACTTAGCAGGTCTATTTCCAAAACCTTCATTCAATAGGATAGGATACATGCTCACATTCATCGATGAATTTTTGAGGTACACCTGGGTGTTTTTTTATCAAAAATAAGTTTGAGGTATTTGATCACTTTAAGGACTTCAAGGCACTTGTGGAGAAGCAGTCAAAATGTTCCATTAAAATCTTAAGGACCAACAATGGAAAGGAGTATGTAAACAACAGGTTTGAGTAATTTTGCATATCAAAGGGGATTCAGATGCAAGACATAGTTCCATACAGTCCTCAATAGAATGGCATGGCCAAATGCAAGAATTATAACTTGAAGGAAATGGAAAATTGCACGCTTCAATCAAAGTCTCTTGCTCCTTAGTATTGGGCCAAAGCAATCAACTGTGCATGCTACATTCTAAACTAAATTCCATAAAAATACTTGAAGGTAATCACTCCTTTTGAAGCTTAGGATAGTCACAAGCCCGTAATAGATCACTTTCAAGTGTTTGGATCACCAATAATGGCTTATGTTCCCAAGAAGAAATGTAAGGCAATGGACCCTTAGAGTCAATCTTGTATTTTTGTGGGGTATGTAGAGGGTGTTAAGGGATATAGGCTTCTCCATCCTAAAAATCATGAGTTGTTCATTGAAAGGAGTGTTAAGTTTCATGAGGGCCCACTTGGATATAATCCTGGCACTCCAAACTCTTTAATAGTATCATTGGGCATTGATTTTGCATTTGATAGTGACATAGATACACCTCAAGATCCTCTTGATGATGAGGATGAATCTTCTTCTTCTTCTTCTTCAAGTTCAAGTGATGAGAGTAGTGATGAGGATTATCATCCTTCATCTCATAATCACACTATAGATGATGAAGACTCACCTCCTGATTCTCCAATCTCATATAATTTTGGTCTCACTTGGGCCAAATAGACACTTTAAAGTGCTGGGAAATGGGTTAAAAATCCATCAGATACAAGGCATACACATTCATGGTTTTAGGGGACTTCACATGCCTAATTAGACATTTCCTTAGATACACAAACCTTTCATGAGGCATCTAGCATTCTAAAATGAGATTTTGCTATGTAGGAAGAGTACAGTTCCCTAATTAGGAATAAAGCATGGGACTTGGTCACTCTTCCTAAAGGAAGAAAATTTGTCCATTACAAATGGGTTTATTGGACCAAGTATGGTGCAAATGGGTCACTAGATAAGTATAAATCTAATCTGGTTGTAAAGTGGTTTTTTTAGGTGCCTAACATAGACTACATTGAGGCATTTACTCCTATAGCCAAGATGATGTATATAAGTCTCACTCTGGCCATCATAACCACACATTGATGGGATATTCACCAAATGGACACAAAGAATGCATTTCTACATGGTGACCTCAAAGAAAAGATATGTATGGAGCAACCACAAGGCTTTGTGAAAGATACCTCCTTATTCTACAGACTCAAGAAATCTATGTACAAACTCAAATAGGCCCCTAGGGCATGGTATGCCAAGATGGAATCCTTTCTCCTCACAGTTAGGTTTATCAAATGCCACTTAGATATGAATGTCTATATCTTATATAAAGATGATTCTCTATTGGACTTAGCTCTCTATGTGTTGAGTTGTGGAGCTAAAAGCTTCACCAGATGAGCAAATGCAGAGGTTGCTAGAGTTACACAGTCACCAACATTGGTCAGGATCGATCGACATCAATCAAGGGTCGACTGGAGGCTGTCGACGTCGATCATGTGCAGACAGATAGGGATCGACATCAGTCACCTGTGCATTCTAAAAGTCTATTTTTGAGGATGAACAGATTGTTTGCATGATAAGATTAACTGTTAGTGTTGAGTCTGCATTTTTATTTTTGGCAGGACAAATTTGAACCTTTGATTAAGAGGTGTATTTATCGGTGGAGAATGCATAGCTCATTAATCATAGTATTATATAATAGGGTTAGTTCTTCATAGTTGGGAAGACATGAAAAGGGTAGACAATTCAAGGATTGAATTGGTTGTAATTGAGAGAGAGAACTCTTGAGGGAAAGAGATCTATACATCTAAGAGGTGTGGAAGAAAGAGAGATTTCTTCAATTGTATTTCCTTCTGGAAGAGTTTATTACAAGTTTTTGTTGTTTCTTGTATCTCTTATTCTTTGCTGATTCTGATTTCTAGTTACTTATTAATTATGATTTAATTTCGTGTTTAGTTGCTTACACAAAAGTAATCAATTACTTTGTTAGATCCTAACAAGTGGTATCAGAGCTTGGTTCACTAACACCTTGGTTTTAGAGTGTGTTAAGTGTTTTTTGATTACATGTCACTCACAGGGGTTTCTGTTTGAGTGGGAGTAAAGCAATGGCAAAAGAAAGTAAACTAAGAATAGAAAAATTTAATGGCAAGAATTATCAATTATGGAGGATGCAGATAAAAGATTATCTGTATCAGAAAGATCTGTACTTACCATTGGATGGGGTTTCAAGCAAGCCCACAGATATGTAAGATGAAGAATGGAATGTTCTTGATAGAAAGACTCTTGGATCTATAAGGTTGAGCTTGGCATCTTCTGTGATTTCCAACTTATCACAGGCAAAGACAATGGTAGAGTTAATGGATACTTTGACAAATTTATATAAAAAGCCCTCAGCTTCGAATAAGGTATATCTTATGAAGCAATTAGTTAATTTACAAATGCAGGAAGGTGGATCTGTATTTAGTCATCTTAATGATTTCCATGCAATAGTAAATCAGTTAAATTTAGTCAAAATAGTTTTTGATGATGAAATTAAGGCTCTCTTAATTTTATGCTCTTTACCTAAAAGTTGGCATAGTTTGGTAATGGTAGTTAGTAATACTGCATCTGCTTCAAATATCTTGAAAGTAGATGATGTTGTTAGTGTAATCTTGAATGAAGAAATTTATAGGAAAAGCACAGAAGAAACATCAGGTAATGCTTTAAGTGTTGAAAATAAGGGAAGGCAAAAAGAGAAGGGCAAGAAAGGGAGATCAAGGTCAAAGTCAAAGATGAGAAGTAGATCCAAATCCAGAAATGGAAGAAGAATAACTTGCTGGAATTGTGGAAAGATAGGGCATGCAAAGAAAGATTGTTGGTTGAAAGTTGAAGAAGAAAGTCAGCATGAAGGTAAAGAAGAAGCAAAAGTTGCAGGTATTGTTGCACATGATGCTCTTATATTTTCTTTGGATAATAAAATAGAATCTTGGGTTTTAGATTCTGGTGCCTCTTTCCATGCAACCCCAAATAGAAAATTTTTCAATGATTATGTCCATGGAGATTTTGGAATAGTCTATTTAGGGGATGATGAGCCTTGTAAAATTGTTGGCAAAGGAAAATTGTAGCTGAAATTGCAGAATGGCAACACATGGGTGTTGAAGGATGTCATGCATGTACCCATCCTGAAGCAAAATTTGATTTCTGTAGGAAAGTTGGGTGATGAGGGTTGCATAGTAACTCTCACAGCTAAATCTTGGAAAGTTTCCAAGGGTGCACTTGTATTAGCCAGAGGTAAGAGAGTAGGTACTCTTTATCTGTGTAATTGTATTACTGATTATTCTCCTTCTGTTCTATCTACTTCAGATGTAGATACAATGTTGTGGCACTGTAGGCTTGGCCACATGAGTGAGAAGGGAATGACTATTCTTAAGTCAAAAGGTAAGCTTTCAAATTTGAAAAGCATAGATCTAGATTTCTATGAGCATTGTATTTTTGGAAAATAGAAGAAAGTGAGGTTTCTCAAAATTGAGTCAACAAAGAAGAAGCACAAGTTGGAGCTTGTTCACATAGACATGTGGGGACCAACTCAAGTAGCTTCTATTGGAGGATCATAGTATTATGTTACTTTCATTGATGATGCTACAAGAAATGTATGAGTTTATTGCATAAAGAATAAATTTGATGTTTTTGACACATTTAAGAAATGGAAAGCTTTGGTTGAGAATGAAATAGGTGTGAGATTGAAGTGCCTTAGATCTGACAATGGTGGTGAGTACTGCAGCAATAAATTCAACAGTTACTATTCTATGAATCGAATATGTAGGGAAAGGACAGTTCCAAGGACACCTCAGCAAAATGGAGTTGCTGAAAGGATGAATAGGACAATAATGGAGCGTACATGGAGTATGAGGTTGCATGCTGGTTTGCCCTTACAATTTTGGGCAGAGGCTATAGATACTGCAGTTTATCTGATTAACAGAGGACCCTCTACTGCACTAGATGGTGGAATTCCAGAAGAGGCATGGATAGGTAAAAAGGTAGATCTTTCATTTCTCAAAATTTTTGGTTGTGAAGCTTTTGTGCACATTGATAAATGAAAATAGAAAGAAGCTAGATGCTAAATCTATGCAGTGCACTTTTATTGGTTATGGCTCTGGAGATTTCAGATTTTGGTTGTGGAATCTAGGAACTAACAAAATTATTAGAAGCCATGATGTTGTTTTTAATGAGAAGGTGATGTACAGTGATCAGCGCAAGAGGCTGAATAATTTTGAGCAGGGCAATGTTGATTTAGACAAGGTTATGATCCAAAATGAGCTCATGGGGAAAAATAATCACACACAAGAAAACACAAACATCGACATCAGTCAGGTAGAAACTAATGTCGATTAGATAGGAACCAATGTCGATCAGACAGTAATTGACATCGATCATATAGGAACTGACGTTGATCATGTGGAACTGACGTCGGTTAGCTACAGACCGAGAGTTGACTGGGATCAGTCACTGATAGAGAATTTGGGCAGACAGCAAGCTGTGAATGAGTCTCAAACGCCCATGAGGAGGTCTAAAAGGGTAAGTAAACCTCCAATTCGATATTCCCCTTCTTTATTCTACTTATATCTCATTTATAGTGGAGAACCAAAAAGTTTTGATGAGGCAATGCAGGTAGAATCCCAAAAATAGTGGGAGCATGGCATGAGTGAGGAAATTGATTCCTTGAAAGAGAACCAAACGTGGGATTTGGTTGAGTTGCCAGCTAGAAAGAAAGCACTAAAAAACAAATGGGTTTACAGATTAAAGGAAGGCAAGAATGGACAAATGAGACATAAGGCCAGGTTGGTAGTAAAGGGATTTGCATAGAAACCAGGTATTGATTTTGGTGAAATTTTTTCTCCTGTAGTAAAGATGACTTCTATTCAGACTGTATTGTCTTTAGTTGCTATTGAGGATTTACATCTTGAGCAGCTTGATGTTAAGACAATGTTTATTCATGGAGATTTGGATGAAGAAATATATATGGATCAGCTGGAAGGTTTTGAGGTCAAAGGTAAGGAGAAACTTGTGTGTAGGTTGAAGAAAAGCTTATATGGTCTTAAGCAAGCTCCAAGACAATGGTATTTGAGGTTTGACGGGTTTATGATAGAGCATGGCTTTAGTAGATGTCAATCTGACCATTGTGTTTATTTTAAAAGATTAGATAATGGTAAATATATTATCCTGTTACTGTATGTAGATGATATGCTTGCTGCAGGTTCACACATGCAGGATATTAATGAGCTTAAGGTAAATTTAGCTCACACATTTGCCATGAATGATTTGGGAGTAGTAAAGAAAATCCTTGGCATGAGTATTAAGAGAGATAGGGAAAATCATAGTTTGATTTTGTCTCAAGAGGATTATGTGAACAAGGTGTTGGAGAGGTTCAATATGCAGGATGCAAAACCGATAAGCACACCTATGGCTAGACACTTAAAGTTGAGCAAAAAATAGTGTCCTAAATCACATGATGAGTTTGAGTACATGCGTAGAGTTCTATATGCTTCAGTAGTTGGGAGCTTAATGTATGCAATGGTATGTACTAGACCTGATATTACCTAAGTAGTGGGAGCTATCAGCAAGTTTATGGCTAATCTAGGAAAGGAACACTGGAAAGCAGTTCAGTGGATTCTCAGATATCTAAGAGGGACTAGAAGTAGGCATTTATGCTATGGAGGGTCAAACACTTCTCTACATGGGTATGTAGATTTGGATATGGTAGGTGACTTGGATGGTAGGAGAAGGACCATAGGATGTGTGTTCACTGTTGGTGGAATGGCAGTTAGCTGGATTTCAAAGTTGTAGAAGGTTGTTGCCTTGTCTACTACAGAAGCAAAATACATTGTAGTCATAAAGGCTAGCAAGGAAATGATATGGATGACTCGGTTCATGGAAGAGTTGGGAAAGGATCAAGAGAGTTGCAGATTATACAGTGATAGTCAAAGTGCAATTCATCTAGCAAAGAATTCAACCTTTCATTCAAGACCAAACATATACAGCTTAGGTATCACTTCATTAGATAGGTATTGGAAGATGGTGAGTTGAAGCTGGAAAAGATCCATACAGATAAGAACCCTGCTAATATGTTAACAAAGCCAGTAACAAAGGAGAAGTTGAATCTTCATTCAACTTTTGTTGGTCTTCAAGATTGAACTTGAATATGGAGAAATAAGCTAGAGGATGTTGCTGTATAGGTACAGGTGCAACTGTTTATCTCCAAGTGAGAGATTTTTGAGTTGTGAAGCTAAAAGCTTCACCAGATGAGCAAATGTAGAGGTTACTAGAGTTAAATAGTCACTGACATCAGTCAAGATAGACCAACATCGGTCAGGGGTCGACTGGAGGCTACCGACGTCGGTTATGGATCAGCCGATGTCGGTCATGTGCAGATAGATAGGGACCGACGTCAGTCACCTGTGCATTCTAGAAGTCTATTTTTGAGGATGAATAGATTATTTGCATGATAAGATTAACTATTAGTGTTGACTCCGCATTTCTATTTTTGGCAGGATAGATTTGAACCTTTGATTAAGAGGTGTATCTAATGGTGGAGAATACATAGCTCATGAATCCTAGTATTATATAATAGGGTTAGTTCTTCATAGCTGGTAAGACATGAAAAGGGTAGACAATTCAAGGATTGAATTGGTTGTAATTGAGAGAGAGAACTCTTGAGGGAAAGAGATCTATACATCTGAGAGGTGTGGAAGAAAGAGAGATTTCTTCAATTGTATTTCCTTTTGGAAGATTTTAATACAAGTTTTTGTTGTTTCTTGTATCTCTTATTCTTTGCTGATTCTAATTTTTAGTTACTTATTAATTCTAGTTTAATTCCGTGTTTAGTTTCTTACACAAAAGTAATCAATTACTCTATTAGATCCTAACACTATGTGGATGAATTACTGATTATAGGGAGCTCACAATCATCTATCTTAGTAGTGAAGACTGTACTTTTGGATAGATTTTCAATGACAGACATGGGATTGCTGCACTACTTTATCAAGATTGAAATCATTCACTGAGATTCTAAGATAAATTTATCACAATCCAAGTATTCTCTTGATTTTCTTATGAGGTTTAACATAGCTAATTGTAAGCTAGCTACTACTCCCTTCTTGTCTAGTGTGAAGCTTGAGTTTGATTGTCCTACACCACTCATTAATACAACTCCATATAGACAACTCATGGGCAATCTTATTTGTCTCACACATACTAGACCTAACATATCCTATGCATTTGGGTCGATTTCTTAGTTTATATAGGAGCCACATGAGTTGCAATGGAAAGTAACAAAGTATTTTCTTCATTACATTCAGGGTTTGCATAACTATGGGATACACTACGGAGTAGGAATAGAGATTGATTTGATTGGATATACAGATTCAGATTCAGTTGAAGATATTCAGAGTCAAAAGTCCACTTTAGGCTATAGTTTCTGACTTGGTTTGGGTTCAATAAGTTGGTAAATCAAGAAGCAACATGTAATTGATTTATCATCTACAGAGGTAGAATACAAAGGGGATGTCAATGCCACCATTGAGGCAATATAGCTTCAAGGGATTCTTAATGTGTTTGGTATCTAGTTTCATAAGCCAACAATCATCTACTATAACAACTAAAGCACTATCCAGATTTGTAGGAATCTAGTTCTCCATCAAAGGACTAAGCACATAGATATTCACATGCACTTCATCAAGGAACTTATCAATGAGTAAGTCATTGATCTTTAGTACTATCCAACATCAGATCAAATTATAGATATTCTAACCAAGATCTTCACAGAGAGTAAATATGTTCATCTGTGATCTCTCATTAGGGTTAGGGCTGCTCCACCTTCTTCTTCCTCTTATTGAGGTTCATCACTATGTACTTGGGTACCTCATCAGGCTTTCAATGTCGGGACCCAATTCTCATCTCACCTAAGCTATGATTAAGGGAGGGTGTTAGTGTAGTGTTTTTTCCCATAGGGTTTTGCGTACATGATCATATGGCCATTCTATGTTATTTAAGCTTCTTTAGGTTAGTTATAAAGGGTCCATAGAATAATTATATTTTAATGTAATTATTTAATTAGGAAAATTAGGGGCTTCCTCATGTTTCCCTAATTTTATCTATATGTACCCCACTTTTCCTTTTTGGAAGATTGATCGGTTAATATAATTTTTTTCCTTTCTTGGAATCACATGTTTTTGGAGCTCTCACACTAGCTCACAGGATTCAACATTGATTGCGTGAAATTTATTCAAAGATCTTGGCACACTCTTTCAAAATGAATAGACTATCTACAACTCTTCATATGTTATGCAATCTTATCTAAAGTTGGAAGAACATAGTTCAAGTGAGTTGGGAAAATTTTTAATCCTTCAAATATTCAAAATTAACTTAATCTTAAGGAATGTGTCATAAGAGAGGTATAGGTGCACAAAGCCATTAGGGTCTAAAGTTTTAAATGGAGGTTAGTGAATAAGAAAATACAAGGCTTGTACCTTCAATCCTGTAACTTACATACAAAACCAAACTATCACAAAAATATGATTCTAATGCATTAGCTATAATAACTCACACATACAATAAATGAGAAATTGGATCATAGACACCAATGAAGTCATTAGTAAAGAGTGACTACTCATTACGTAAAATACATGAACACCAAACTATCACAAAAATATGATTCTGATGCATTAGCTATAGCAACTAGCACATGCAAAAAATCATAAATTAGATCATAGACACCAATGAAGTAATCAATAAAGAGTGAATGTTTATGACATCCTAATTACACATTTTAAAATTCATCAATAAATACTTACTATTCATTGTATAAAATAGTGAAATCATCATAATCATTGTTAGAGTTATCATCTTCATCAATAGTAAATTAAATATAATTAGTTTAAACAATTCGACAACATGCTAGGTATTTTTATCTTTATTTACACCAAATAGTAAGTCCACTATTCACTATCTAAATTGACATTGTCACTCGATGGATAGTACTTGCCATCACTGTCAGTGACTTTATCTTGATCAAAGAAGTAAAGATGCTCTGTTCATGAAATTATTTGGCATGGTCTGATTAGTGGAAAATTTGTGGCATAGGAAATTATGTTATTTTTCAATAATGTTGCATATGGCTATGCTAGATAAAGTCTCCCTAGCTCACGATGGTTACTTCTAATGCTCACAAGTTCGTAATGCACTCTAAATGGGAGCTTGTCACTAATGAAAACATTTTAAATTTGATCCATGTGTACATACACATTAGGATAATTAATTATCTTCATTGGAAAATATTTATATAGGAATGGCATTATATATGTTAATATGGTGCCAGGTGTATTCCAAATATCTAGCATAATCATATTACACTCCAACCATTCAAAGGACCACTGTATGAAGAAGTCACAACCATTCCTTTCTATTAGTGTTAGGAACTTGTAACTAGCCATAAGAATATGATACAAAGTAAATGCTTTGTTATAATGTAAAATAACATTGGATCATCTCAAAATGTCAGGCTGGATAAAATCTGTAATGTATTTGAGCCCCCTCCAATTAATAACACTGGCCATTGTATAGGAGTTGTGGTTCATCATATCTTGTGCCAAATTAAGTTCATCCAAGACTAACATATTCTTCCATATGTGCTTGTATAACTCTTCTCTAATTTGTATAAATTTTCCCATTTATTTTTTTCACTCTATGGACACACCTGCCACATAATTAAAAACAATAATTAGAGATGATTTCCAAAAATAACAAATATGAAAAGTCCATATCTTCAAAATTAACCATGCAAAATCCATGAAACTTTATAGAGAGGTGTAATAAGGTGAATGTTAAGTTTTTAAGGTGTTTTAAAGAATTTTAAATACATATAGCTGAAGATATTGTAGTTTTATGAATGCTTTCAATGAACACATTCACTAAATAATGCAAGTGTTTGCAATGAAGGGAAAATTGTTTGTCATGGGAGAACAATATTGTTATAGGTCTATTTTTAAAGAAAAGGATTGTGTAGGTATTTAGAATGTTGTTTTTTCTTAGATAATAAAGAAATTTCAGTTACTTTACATGTTTTCCATTGTATTTTATCTGTTATCATATAATTCAAGTCATTTCATATTGATTTCAATCTTGAAAATCCATCTGAACCCTTGAAGTTTTACCATTACAGTCAGTAACATAAGTGTTTTTACACGTGAAATTTGAGGCATGGTCTTGGTTTTACTATTGTAAGTTAGGAAAGGGTTACCTAAGATAAAGATACATGTGTTACATTGTTAAAACCCCCAACTATCTGTATGAACATTCACTTTAAATCTCTAAGCTTACTGGGTTTTTGTGTAAACTTGAATTCAGGGTTTGGTCACAAAATGGTCATAAATATTAAAATATTTCATCAAATGATCTAAAATTTCATGATAAGTTAGAAGAGAGAATTTATGAGATATTATAAGTATTTTTAAGTCATAAGAGACTATAAAAATTTAGATATATACAACTGAGTTTTTGTCCCCTATAGATGATTGTTTTGAAAAACTTATATAAAGAGATAAGGTGATTTATTCTTTGTTTTGAGTCCCACAAACTGAGATAATGATTGGATCATGTTTGATATGTTATAATAACATTATAATTCTAGGTTCTAAGTGTTCAAATATCTTTTTTTTAATTTTGACCTACTTGAGCTCTAAATTAGGCCTAGAGACCTAGAAGACTAAAATAAAAACACAATAAGAATATTTAAATCTAATCTCATTAGACACCTATTGGAAACTTGGTTTGTTGTGTGTATAGTATCTACATAGATCCTTTGATATTTTATAGAGCCTTTAAAATATAGTCTACACCAATATTGTCAAGAAGCAAAGTGAAGAATAGACCTAAATGGTTTATACATAATCCTTAGACATTCTTGACAAGCACCTTGCTAGATAGTTTTTTCCATTTTCTGTTACATGGATTTACAAACATTCATTAATAACTTGAGAAGGGACATTATGTAGGCTGGAAACAATTGTAATACTAATTTAAACATCGTGTAGTTTATTGTGTTAATAATTGATAAAGAATCTTGATGCAAAGCATCACAAGAAATAAAGAATGTAAATGCCTTATAGTGTTTCCTTTTCACAATTTTTGGTTTTGAGTAGGGAAGATAGGTCTGCTAGAGTCCCCTAGGTTGCATTTGAGTTTTGAGTATTGAAAAACATGTCAAGGTTGGTAGATGTGGATAATGGCTCTAGAGAATCCTAAAAAGGTGTGGATTGGTCCTCCAACGTGAAAGTCATGAAAAGAACAATAAAAGCCATTAATAGTTTGTGAGTAACTACCCTCCATGCGTAGGCTTAGTAAGAAAGAAGGAAGTATATAAATGTTTCAGAATATGATAAGTTCTTAATGCATGTAGAAGGAGTATTATGAGAGTAATATAAGGGAAACTCTTGAAGTTGGTATATGAGAGTAGTTGAGAAATAAGCAAACTTCAAAATGTAGAGCTCTGCCCATTGATTTGTAAAAATTATGTATATGAGTATTTTGTATGCATTGAGACCTATCTAGTAAAATGAATGTTTGGAGTGGATATTTTGGAATTCATATTGATTAGTTTAAGTGTTATCTCCTTTGAATAAAGTGTACACTTGCTTTGAAATTTTGGATGAAACTTACAGATTGGGAAAGCTCTTTTTTGGTCACAGTTTAAAGGAAAGAGAGTAGAGTTATTAGCTGGAGTTCCTTTTTGTGATTCATAGGATGAAATGGTGTTTAAAATCTACATTTGATGATATAAAACCTCAAATAATGTTTAGAATAAGTCTCTCATCTTAATACTTGGTCCAAACCTCCATTAACAAGTATACATAGTCCAAGTATAAGTAATTCTATGAAAAGACAATTTAGATAGGGGTAAGTGCACACATTTGTGGGGAAAAAAAGAGCCTACCTATGAACATGATTTTTCTAAAATTTCAAAAACTTGAACTTCTAGAGATAATTTGAGATGGTTACACTTAAAATTTGAAGATGGTATGAAAACATAAATTATAGTATTTCGAGTCTAGTTTCCAAAAAACTATTTTTTTTTTTGAAAAATGGTTAAGCATAAATAGGTCAAACATCTAAAATTTGAAGAGGACCTCATATTTTTTTAAAGAAAACATAGTAGATAGATGGCTGTGCAGCCCACCATTTTTTGAGCATTGTTACATATTGTTTGAAACCCTTTGGTGAATATTTAGATAATATCTTCTAGTGTGTTACATTTTTTTTTCAATGAACATTTTTTTTATTAATTTTTAAATTAAGTAGATCTCAAAAAATAATTAAAAAATGGATAGCCAGTTGTGCGGCCCCATATCTACCTAAAAAAAATGAAAATTGATTTTTTTTGAATGTGTGTAGAATTAGGCCTAGTTTGTTACCATATAATTTGTTTTGCATTTGGATATGTTAGAGAGTTGTCAATGATGTCATGGTGATGACATAGAGGTGTTCGAGTGAGTGGATGAAGTGCCTTGATAGTCTAAGTGATAATGACAAAGTGTGTAATGTTCTTGTCCTAGTGCGCTTGAAGAAGGCTTGGTTGATCTTCAGAGTTTGCATGGTTAAGGATGATTAGAGATGGA
The DNA here is from genome assembly GCA_037957365.1 of Torreya grandis. Lineage (NCBI taxonomy): Eukaryota > Viridiplantae > Streptophyta > Pinopsida > Cupressales > Taxaceae > Torreya > Torreya grandis. The sequence goes on from JARHVA010000585.1 coordinate 4,494,546, forward strand.
TATGATGATTTGAGAATGTGCAAGAGGTCCATAATTTATTTTATAAGATTTGAGTGCTTATGTGCATGAGTGGATTTAATTTGGTTGTTCATTGTTTCATTTAGACATTTTTGGTCTAGTGGTAGAAAAATTGAGTAGGCAGTTTGATGACATCACCATTGCCACATGTGGATGAGTCAGGGAGAGTTGGTCATATGGTTGTGATCACATTTATGCCTTGATTTTATGTGCTAAATATCAGGTCATGAAAATAAGAGATACAAAAGATATGCATGTTCAAATTTGAGCTCTTAGGTATTTTGACAATGTTTTCCCATACTTAGCTAAATTTGCATGAGGTAAGAAAGAATCGAGTAAGCAGTTTGGTGATGAAATATTTTGCACATGTGAAGGTGAAAAGAGAAAATGATCATATGGGTTTGTTCAATTTTTTTCCTAGTTGATTTGAACTAATTTTTAGGTCATGTAATGAAGCGCATAAAAATATATGCATGTGCAAATTTGGCCTTCTAAGGAGTTCTTGACATAGTTGGCTCTGTGGTAGAAAGAAATCTAAGTGAACATATTAATTCTATTATATGTCACACATGTGAGGGTTCTAGGAGCAGTTTGACACATGGTTGGATTCTCCTCTATAAGGAGATCATATGGTCCAAATTTAAGTATATGAATTTTAGCAAAGAAGAATATATGGATGTGCAAAGTTGGCCTTTTAAGTAGATAACAATGGTCCCCATAGTCTATTTTACATGATGTTAAAGACCAGGACTAAATGGAGATATAATGGCTCATGGGAGATCATATAGTGAATATATATAGTTCATAGCAAGTTAAAGAGGTCAAAGTGTTCATTGGTTAACATAGTTAAAGATCAAGACCAAATGAAGATCTAACAGTGTGTGGATGATCATACAAGAATGATCTAACGGTGTGTGCTGAACGAGATGGTAAGAAGTGCTCGATGTTTAATGCCAAGCAAAGATAAAGATAAATTTCTTCCAAGGATCAAAGGTGAGTGGGTGTTCATATTGATCAAGATTATGGTGTATTTTAAAGTCAATAAGTCAAAGTGATACTTGTTTAGCATTGTTAAAGCAAGGACAATCCTGTAGAGATCGATGGTGCGCATTAAGTCAAAATTTCAAGCATGCATGAGATGAGGTTAACATGTTCAAGGTTTGACATCTAGGAATTGGTAAAATATCCATTAAAACTTGAAGAATATTGATGGTGCACATTTAATTTGAAGATGTGAGGACATGAGATGCGAGCAAAGTGGTTGAAGTTTAACTGTGACCATTTGAATTCAAATAGTTGAATTTAACAAAGGAAAAACTAGTGCTTAGTATTTTGGCTATAACTTTTTATCTATGAAAAATTTGATTATGGTGTAAAAAGTAAAGTGGTAGAGGATTTTAAGGAATTTGTAAATATAAATTTTAAGATCTAAAAGTGTCTATAGTCAAATATATTGAGGTTCAAATTTGACTATGTGTTCATGCATGTACTAATAGTGACCCGACAAGGATAATTGAGCTTATGTTGATGTTTCATGTTGAATTAGCTATTGGAGAGTGTTATAGACTCAATGAAGATCATCTATGTGAATTTTTGAGGTGTGATCAATCTATCTTGAGTATGAATAATGCTTAAGAAATTGACTATGCATTCGTTCATGGTGTCCTTATGAACAAGGCTAATGTTTGAGTTGATTGAGCTTGCACATAAGAGTGAAGTGAGGATGACTAAGGGGTCATGTAGAGTGGACCTATGCATTTCAAAGTGGTTTTATGTTCTTGTTTTGCTTTATGAAGTGCTAAATGGGTGAATAGGTCTTCATGAGACCTATAAGACCTATAAGTGCCTAATTGAAAGGTGTAGCTACTTAAGAGTGACCCATAGATGATATGGATGACCTATGTGGATGGAATTGAGCTATGTTTCAATGTGATATAATACTTAAAGGTTAAGTCATGTCTAATGGCCAACCACAATAGTGATGTTCATGAATGCTCTATAAATAGTGAAACCAAAGGTGATGGTTTCTAGACTTGTGTGAGACTTTGAAGAGGCATGTGTGTGTGAGAATCATGGAGAAAATGAGAAGGTGGGTGCCTATTAAATGAGTTGAAGATAAAAATATATTGAGGAATATTTTTATGACTTGTAGGTCATAATTTTGTTGGTAGAATAGTGCTCTTACAGATTGAACATGAGTGAAGGTGAAGAGTGATATTCAGAAGTCCATCATTAGGTATTGAATACATCATCTCAAAGGTGGATGTGTTTATAGGTTTTGTTGTGGTAGATCAACATCTAATGGAGTTACAATCTCCTTATAAGGTGAAACTTTCTAAAGGTCTAGTTATTGTGGTAGCTCAGCTAGATAGGTGGTGTAGCACCTTGTGGGATTGTAGTCTCACTAAATAGGGATGGTAGTTCATTGATTAGTTGCATCTAGTATAAATTGGATCTTGTTATTATAGGTAATTATTCCAATTTTAGGTTAAAGTGGGGTTTTTCCCCCAAGAGGGTTTCCCACATATGTCATGTGTTATGTGCTTGATCTTGCATTGTTTCTCTTTTTCATTGCTATGAATGATGTGTATGCTTCATAAATGCTTGTGGTATCTGATTAAGTGCCTTTAACTAATTTAAATTGAAGTTGGATTATTTAGGCTCATTGATTCACCCCCCCTCTTAGTGATTTTACCTATAACAATTAGTATCAGAGCGGGTCCTTTGGTAAAGGCTTGATACTTTGAAGGTGATCTAAGGTACAATATGGGTAGTCATCAAGGAGGTTTCTCTACTAAGCAAACACTAATGTTCAATGGATCCAATTATGATTTTTGGAGTGGAAGGATGAGGACACACATTATGTCCCTAGGGTTTTATGTGTGGCAATCTATTGTGGATGGTTATGTTTCTCTTCTTACTCCTCCATCTAGTGCTACCGACAAGAAGCTATTTGAGAATAATTCTAAGGCAATGAATGCCATAACTTATGGTCTTAAAAAGACTAATTTCACCAAGGTAATCCATTATAAATATTCTAAATAGATATGTGACAAAATGTAGATCATTTATGAAGGAGATTCAAAGGTCAAACTTGCTAAGTTGCAGACTTACAAAAGGCAATTTAAAAGTCTCAAGATGAAGGAAGAAGATTCTATGGCATCTTTTCTACAAAGAGTTGATGAGATTATGAACATCATTAGAGGTCTTGGAGAGAACCTTAAAGATAATAATTTAGTTCAAAAGGTATTAAGGTCCCATATCCCTAAAGTTTTATCCAAAAGTATCTGATATAGAATAAAGTCATGATCTTACTCAATTGGAGATGGATCAATTGCATGGCACCCTTACTGCCTATGAGATGTGAGTAAATGATGATATACCACTAAAGAAGGAAGTAACATTCAAGATATAAATGAATCCAAAAAATATGTTCCAAGGTAAGAAACTCATGGAGGATGACATTTATGATATAGACGAGGATGAACCAATTACTTTTATTGCTGGGAATTGAACATAGGCTCATGGAAGTATAAGGGTAAAATACCCTTCAAATGTTTCAACTATAGGGAGATAGGAAATTTTGATCATAAGTGCCTTCATAAGAATGATAAGCATGTTGATGATGAAAATGGTGAAGGACAAGATGAAGACAAGAAGACATACAAAAATAAGGGATTCAAAATGTATAACAACAAGAAGAAGTCCTTCAAGAACAAGAAGAGTCTCTACACCAAAGAAGATTATAGCTCATCATATGAGAGTGAATATAGTGACTTAGAATATGATCATGAAGGTGTCAATTTTGTTTAAGATGAATCTCTATTCATGGTTGAGGAAGGAAGTTGATCACATCAAAAGGAGTCTACTTGGAGTGATACAGATGATGATGAAGATGAGTTGGACTATGAGATTGCATTGAAAAATGCTGTTGAAGAATTGAAGATTGAGAAGAAGATTAATAAGAAGATGAAGTCTCAACTCAAGGACTATGAAAAGAAATTTATTATGTTTAAAGAAAGACTAAATGAAGACACCAAGAAGCATGAAGATATAGTCAATCATTTTAGTTTTCAATTGGAAATCCTTTCTACAATTCTAAAAGCTAAAGAAGATGAATGTTCAAGGGATGTTTCTAAAAAAATGATTCTTTGAAAGATGAGTTAGAGAAGTTTGCAAAAAAGTGATGTCATATATGAGATTTGAAAAGATCTCAAGTGATCTAGACAATATTTTGAGTTGTCAAAATCATGTTAGTGATAGAAATGGTCTTGGATATGAAGAAGAACAAAAGAATGTAAATCAAAACAAGATGAAGACTAATGTGAACAAGAATAATCATCAAACAAGGAATGAAGGTGCTGGCTGAATGAAGATAAATCAGATTAGACAAACATATACAATGAGATATGTAAGAATTAATGGTTAATATTGCAAATGTAATCAATTTGGGCATAGAGATAGAGAATGCAAGAGACCTGTTAGAAATGAGTTTGCATGGAACTATGATGGGGGTCATTAGTCAAAAGGTGTGAATAGAGCTAAGTGCTTTGACTGTATTTTTGTGGGACATTTTTAAAACCATTATCCACATAAGGTAAGGAAAGATGCATTTCTTTAAAAAATTATAGTGTGCTTCAAGTGTCAATAGAAAGGTCACATTTCTAGATTCTGCAAACAAAGGCCATCAAGTCAAAATGAGTTCAATCAGGCACCTAGAGTGTAAGGAAGATGTTAAGTTAACACACAAAATAAAAAGGTGATAAGTGTGAGTCATGATGAGTTTACAGGTATAAATAATATATTTGCTATGGTGGAAAAAGCTACAAAAGCTAAAAAGTGTCAAGAGGTCTCATTGTCTACTCATGTTGAGGATGAAGAAATCAAGTCCAAAGAAAATATCAAGGTGCTATTTGAGGCTAGTTTTGAGGTGAGTATGGATCCAAGTGAACATCCTATCATTGTTGAGCAAGTATCATTCAAAGAAGATCAATTTTTCATACCTAGTGATGAGGTTCCATGTTTCAAGGAAGATTCTACAGATGAAAAGGTATGTCATGAATCTATGTTGTCTCCATGTATTGTCAATCCAATCATAGAGGAGAATGTTGTAGTAGTTGAGCATGTTGCTTCTTGTGATGTCCCTTACTTAGGGGCTCCTTTTTTCTCCTACAAAAGCTCTGAACAACTGTAATATCCCCTTTCAAACAGGGAATATATAAACACATAAAGCTCTGAACAAGATACAATTTTGTAGAATAGATTCACATATGCATAAACAAATCACAATATAATATCTCAATATCAAATCAAAGATCTCATCACTTGTTCTTCTGGACGATTACACAATTGAGTCTCTGTTATACAAATAAAAGAATATTAAAATTTGATCTTAAAACCCTGGATTTTGCTAATCTGGAAGTGAAATCTGGATTCTGGAAGGTCTCTGCTTTTCTGTGTCGACACACAGACGCCGTCGTCGGTTGGTATCTCGCCGACGTCGGTCACTGTTGGTCGGCTTTCTACCGACGTCGATCTTCAGTCGACCAATGTCGGTCACTGGAAGCTCTTTGTCTGCCGAGGTCGGTGCCTGAGCGGATCTGTACGGACCTATACGGGCTTAGTACGGCCGCCAACCTGTCTATTCTTAACCCCTGATAGCTGAACAACCTGATCTCAAGAATATACGATTCTAACACAACAAATCTATATCTGTATAACTTATTGGATCAAAACTAAATTAAGAAATACCTGTAATACTGTGATAACTTCTGAGTGAAGTTATCTCTCAACCCTGGAATTCTGTGATAACTTTTGGATGAAGCTATCTCTCAAATCTGTACCTCTGTGATAACTTCTGGATGAAGCTATCTCACACTTTGGCAATAAATTAGCTGATATTTCACAGCCTCTAAATCGCACACAATGAAGAGTTGATGTTCTCCACTGCAATGGAATCTTGGAACCCTTGGCTCAGTCTTCACAGAAGAATTTCTTCAATTTTCAATAATCAATAATCTATGCATAATCATACTCTCTCCCATGAGAACTCTTATACCCTTCCAAAGGTGTGCTGGCTCAAATTAGATTTCCTCAAATTAGAACTTGGGGTTCTAAAATTAGAATTCCTCAAATTAGAACTTGGGCTTCTAAAATTAGAATTCCTCAAATTAGAACTTGGGTCTTAAAATTAGACCAATTAATTAATAATTAATAATTAATTAATATCTAATTTAAAATTAGACCAAAAAATTAATATTTGATTAAATCAATCAAATATTAATATCTCTCTCAATACATGTCGGATCCTCGAACCGTCTGAAGCTGGTGAACCAGGGAGTGATTCTGCACATGACCATATCAAAACAAGGGTGCTCCACTGTATGTCAAATATCCCTAAATAATAGGAGCTCAGGTCCAATGTGTCTGAAATACCCTGAATGAGAGCCAACTATAGGAATTCTGTAAATCAAAGCCAAGCCAATCTCCATCATGACCCTCTATCCATCCAATCAGCCTACGAAGGTCGCATAATAGGCTAATCATCAAGCCTGTCAATGTCCATGAAAAAGGGGACATGACACTTCTCTTAAGCTTAAGAAGAAGAACTACAAGTATCAGATGACCAAGGAGGAGAATGAATATGAAGAGTTATGGGAAAATCGTAATTTCACATTGTTCTAGGACATTATGAATAGGATGTTCTGCCTATGCTTCTGAGGAGACATCTTTCTTGTGGAGAAGCAAGTTTGAGTGCTTAAAGATTATAATTCAAATATGTATAGATAATTGTGTCAATTAGAGAAGGCCTTTGGTTAAGGGGAAGTAATAATATCATGAGCTTATTCCAAAGATTTGTGAAGGAGCTTTTATGTAGGGTCAGAATGGGTGTTTCCAGATGATATAATGAGTTTGATGCAATGTCAAGAAGAGTTTGATGCTCAAAAATGTCTATACACTTCCTTGAGATGTGTTAAAGGTAGTTTTATGTCTTGATGATCCTGTTTGTGCCAATTAAAGATTTTTGAGTGCTCTCATTTTTCTTGGTATTTGGATTAATGGTAAGCAAGCCTAAAATGAATTAAAATAAGTCAATGTTCTAAAAGGTATGGATGCTCATTTTTTGGTCCAAAAGTGTGTGATGGTTGTTCCCAGGTGTAAAATAAGTTTTAGACATGGACGTTGACCAAAAGGAGGTTTGTTGACTCTAGTTGTTTTGAGATTATAGGGTTTTAGGCTATTCTAAAAAAGTGGTTTTCCTTATGAGTTGATATCTAAGGATTATTAATAGGTGACTAGTCCAAGTGGATTTTCAAATATAGGTTCATAGAGATTTGAAGGTTTGTGTATTTTAAGTTATTCAAGTTTTTGTCAAAATGGAGGCCTAATTGGCTAGTAGGTTTGTGAATGAAATATGTTGTAGAGGATGATATTGGTGATGAAAATTGGTGTGCTTAAGGGGGGCATATGAGTGTGCTCAAGATATGAAGTTTTAGGTCCTAAATTTTTGTGTAAAAAAAGTTGTGGGCTCTACAAGTTCTAGGTAGGGCTACAAGGAGGCTAGACCAACCTAGTATGAAGAAGAGTGCCTTTTGCTAAACTTATCCAAAATAGAAAGGCATGCATATTTTAAGGTGAGTTATTTTTTTTATGAATGTTTCCTATGTGGTGAGTGGCATGAAGTTTTGTTGGTGGTCCCTGAGGTGGCTTGAGAGAAGAGGCCAGTATGTTTGTGTGGTGATTCTTATGGTGTATGAATATATGAAGATGCTCAAGATGTGTAATGGATAAAAAATATAAGGGGGATTCCCTCTTAGATATTTCCTAGTGATTTCCATCATATTTTAGTATGTTTTTTGTGTTCTTTCTTTATTGGTTGCAGTGCTTGGTTGTAAAGAGTGTAGGCATGGAGAAAGAGGAAGTTGTCAATACAAGAGGAGGTAGGCTCAAGGTAAGGGGGAGTTTGTATCATATTTATAAGGTGGTAATCTCTTAGTGATGGTCATTTTAGGTCCTCATCATCATTTGGTGCTCACTTTATCATTGTGTCAAAGGGGGAAAGATTCCTATTATGAGAGTGCTTGAAGAGAGAGAAGGAAGGTGAGTTGTATATTAATCTATGATGGTTGTTGACATCAATGAAAAAAGGGGAGGTTGTTGGAGAGTTATAAATGATGTCATGGTGATGTCATGTAGGTGTCCTAGTGAGTGGATGAAGTGCCTTGATATTCTACGTGATAATGCCAAAGTGTGCAATGTGCTTGTCCTAGTACGCTTGAAGAAGGTTTGGTTGATATTCAGAGTTTGCATGGTTAAGGATGAATATGATGATTTGAGGATGTGAAAGAGGTCCCTAAGTTTTATTATAAGCTTTTAGTTCTTATGTGCATGAGTGGATTTCATATGGTTGTTCATTATTTTCATCCAGACATTTTTGGTCTAGTGGCAGAAAATCTTAGGTAGTTTGTTGACATCACCATTACCACATGTGGATGAGTCAGGGGGACTTGGTCATATGGTTGTGATTACATTTATGTATATATTTTATGTGATAAATCTCAGGTCATGTGACTAAGTGAGACAAAATATGTTCATGTTCAAAGTTAGGATCTCAAGCATTTTGATAATTGTTTCCCATACTTAGCCAAATTTGCATGAGGCAAGAAAGAGCCAAGTAAGTAGTTTGGTGATGGAATATTTCTCACATGTGAAGGTGAAAGGAGAAAATTATAATATGGGTTTATTTAGTTTTATGCTGAGTTTATTTTCACTAAGTTTTAGGTCATGAAATGAAGTGTATCAAAAGATATGCATGTGCAAAGTTTACCTTCCAAGCAGTTCTTAACATAGTTGGCTTTGTGGTAGAAAGAAATCTAAGTGAGCATTGTAATGTCTTTATATCTCACATATGTGAGGCTTCTAGGAGGATTTTGACACATGGTTGGATTATATTATGTAAATAAATAATATTTTACAAATTTTTATAACATGCACTTGAGCAAAGCAAAAGATATGGAGGTGCAAATTTGGCCTTTCAGGCAGATAACAATGGTCCCCATACGTAGTCTATTTTGCACTGATGTTAAAGACCAAGACCAAATGGAGATCTAATGGCTCATGGGAGATCATAAAATGAATATCTATAGTGTGAAATAAGTCATAGAGGTCAAAGTGTGCATTGGTTAACAAAGTTAAAGATTAGGTCCAAATGAAGATCCAATGGTGCGCAAGTGATTATACAAGAATGATCTAATAGTTCATGTTGAGTGAGATGGTAAGAAGTGTTTGATGTTTAATGTCAAGAAAAGATAAAGATCAAGATTATTCCAAGGATAAATGGTGAGTGGGTGTTTTTATTGATCGATATCAATGGTGTGCTTCAAAGTCAAGAGGTCAAAGTGATAACTGTCTAGCATTGTTAAAGCAAGGACAATCCCATAGAGATTGACAATGCATGTTGAGTCAAGATTTCAAGAGTGCATGAGATGAGGTAAACATGTTCAAGGTTTAACATTTGGGTATTGATGCACTATGTAATAAATCTTGAATAATATTGATGATGTGAATTTAATATGAAGATGCAAGGACACAAGATGTGAGAAAAGTGGTCAAAGTTTAACTGTGACCATTTGAATTCAAATATTTGAATTTAACAAAGGGAAAACTAGTGCTCTATATTTTGGCTATAAATTTTGATCTATATAGAATTTGATAATGGTGTAGAAATAAAAGTGGTAGAGGATTATAAGGAACATCTAGAAATATAGATTTGAAGATTTGAAAGTGTGTATAGTAAAAGATATTAAGGTTAAAAGTTGACTGTGTTTGTGCATGTTCTGCAAGTGACCCAAGAAGGATAATTGAGCTTGTGTTAATGTTATTTCGGTGTTTCATGTTGACTTAGATATGGGATAGTGTTTTAGAATACATGAGGATAATCTATGTGCATTTTGGAAGTGTGATCAATCTATCTTGAGTATGGATAATGCCTAAAAAGTTGACTGTGTGTTTGTTCATGGTGTCCTTATGAACACGGTTAATGTTTGAGTTGAATGAGCTTGCTCAAAAGAGTGACATGATGAATATAATCATTTGAAGATGAATAAAGGGTCATGTAGAGTGGACTTATGCATTTATAAGTGGTCCTATGTTCTTTTTTTGCTTGATGAAGTGCTAAATGGGTGAAAAGGTCTTCATAAGACCTATACGAACTACAAGTGCCTAATTAAAAGGTGTAGCTGATTAAGAGCGACCCATAGATGATATGACCAACCTATGTGGATGGAATTTATCTATGTCTTGATTTGATAGATGCCTTAAGGGCTAAGGCATGTCTAATGCCTAACTAAGATAGTGATGTTCATGAATTCTCTATAAATAGTGAAACCAAAGGTGATGGTTTCTAGACTTGTGTGAGACTTTGAAGAGGTATGTGTGTGTGTGTGTGAGAACTATGGAGAGAAAGAGAGGGTGGGTTCCCAATGGATGAGTTTAATAGTAGAACATATTGAGGACTATTTTTATGACTTGTAGGTCATAATTCTATTGGTAGAATAGTTCTCTTGTAGATTGAGTGTGAGCAAAGGTGAAGAGTGATAATCACAGGTCCATCATTAGGTGTTGAAGACATCAGCTCAAAGGTGTATGTGTTCATAGGTGTTGTTGTGTTAGCTCAACATCTAAGGGGGTTCCAACCTCTTTGCAAGGTGAAACTTGCTAAAGGTACAATTATTGTGGCAACTCAACTAGATAGGTGTTGTAACACCTTGTGCGATTGTAGTCTCACTAAATAGGGATGGTAGTTCCTTGATCAATTGTGGCTGGTCTAAATCAGATCTTGTTATTATAGTATATTAGTCTAATTTTCGGTTCTAGTGAGTTTTCTCCTCCAAGAGGATTTCCCACGTATGTCATGTGTTACGTGTTTGATCTTGCATTGTTTCTCTTGTTCATTGCTATGAATGATGTGTATGCTTGATGAATGTTTGTGGTATCTAATTAAGTGTTTGTAAGGATTGAAATTGAATTTGGATTATTTGGTCTCATTTATTTACCCCCCCAACTCTTAGTAATTGTACCTCTAACAAGATCAATGAAAAAAAATTACATAAACATGAATAGGCATGTATATGTGTGGCATGTAGTGGCCTCAAAAAGGTGTAGTTAGAAATAAATATAGTTTAAACCCTTAAAAGAGCCTAACAATTATAAAAATCATATATTTTTAAATAGGACAATGTGCTCATCATGATAGTAATAATTTTTTGAATTTTGATGTTGAAATCCATAGCATATTTGGCGATTAAAGTTGAAATTTGTTGGTTTTTTTCAAAAATATTAGTCTCAACTATAGATGCATAGTCACAAGCCTCTAGATCAGAAGTCTAAGCCATTTTAAATCCTAGAGGCTCTATTTTTAATTCAAATTCAAATAATGTGTACTTGTTTCATAACGTAGACACGTTATATAACACATTATATAATGCATACGTATTGTTTTGAAATAAAACCAAAAAAATAAATATTGTGTTTCTTATACTACCTTACTTGCCTAAAATCCTAATTTACCTTAAATTTCATGTTTATTATTTATATTATCCTACTTGCCTAAAATCCTATCTTACCCTTTTGTTGTTTCTTTGATATATTTGACTAGACCCCTTTATTTATAAAATTTGAACTAATTTTTTTAAGTGGCAAATCCATTATGTGCACCTCCTTCATCTACCCCTCCATAAAACATGGGACAACCATCAAACACTCCATCCATTCCCATCTCATCTCAAGAGTGTGTCTTTGACATGGGACTACTCTTAGCCACACCATGGATGTAACAATTACAAGTTCAAAAACAAGCTAGACAACACTTGGTGCTTATCAATACTATAGAGTTATATACCTTAATTATAATTATGATGGTAAGATAGGAAAGTAGGATGATGGGTACAAGGTACATTTTTTTCTTAAATATTTTGATATTTTGGTCAAGTCGGGTATGCATTTTATTTTGTATAAGATGTGGTTTTGAGCTCAATAAACTTGAAATGGTCACATGTATCCATTAGTGATGATGTGGTTTTAAGATGTTTTGCCTATAGTGATGAATTTATATCTTATAAAATATCTAAATGCACTAGGGAACTTGTTTGAAACCATTAAGGGATGGCTATGCTTTAGAAATATAGGATGGCTTAGACTTAGAATTGACCAAGTACAACATATGTATAACTTACCCCAACTCAAACTCTATTGAGATTATTCAAGATAAATTAAAGGTGATAATGTCCCCTAAATCTGAGATTTACTTCCCCTCAAGGATGATGCTGAGTAGAGGGACTGAATAATTTTTCATGTGGATGATGAAATGCTCACCTCATATAGATGGTTGATCATAATTGAATTCCAATGTGCACCCCCTCATCAAAGGTTTAGAGATTATATATTTTGTACATATCTTCAATTGTCTTGTTCATAGTTCATTGTAATGAGATTAAACCTTATGATGTAGACTACAAAAAAGTCATAGATCTCATAATTCTTGCTCCAACTTTGGATTTGAGGTTGGGGACTCCATTTCTAAATTATGTTCTCTCCTCTGTTTAAGACTTAATATGAATGTACTTTAGGATTAAGAGGTAATTCAAGGTAGAGGGGTATAAATAATTTGAATACATACATAGAAAATTGATAATGTTTGGTGCTCACTCAATTTGGATGGGACCTTAAAGGGCTTTACATGAAAATTTTCATACAATAATGGAAAGTCATAGGCTTGCATCATGTAAATTATTTACTAGACTCATGTTGATGGGATCGATGTCAATAGTTAAACATTTTTGGATTATATGTATGTATGATAAGTTTGTGAAAGGCCTTCATTAGATTGGTTGGAGGTGATGGGACCTATTTAGGTATAAAAGATCATGAGTTATACTCATGTGAGCTAATAAATGTAGAGAGTGCAACATGTACATGCCTAGATTTGGCCCTCTTAGCATCTGAGACATGTTCATATTTTTACAAGTGTTTCTTATTGTTGATGGGATCATCAAGTACATTTTATGAATTGACATAGCAGGGCTTGGCCTAGCCTATTAGTATTATCTATTTGAATCAGTGACTTGGTGTATATAAGTCCATGTGGCCATCTCTAATTGGATCAGGATTCTTAGGGTGCTAACATCTCTGATGCTTTTGGGATCTATAATGTATGTACATATCTTAAAACTCTAACACTTCTCCAAGTGTACTAGACCTACATGTGCAAATATTTTATTGGATTGGGTATCCTGAGGCTCTGATAAATTTGATGCTTTTAGGACTTGACAGTTATATCTCTAACACAAGTATATATGTGTACAAGATACTAATTTATCTAATTGGATTGGGCCTCACAAAGCTTTGATAAATATTTAATGTTTATAATACCTGACACCTATAATAGTGATGACACTTCCAAGTATATATGAGGTACACGTGGTGATATGTAATTGGATTTGGCTCTCGAAGCATTGTCAACTCTAAAACTTATAGGACTTGATGTACATCTGATAGCTTTAACACTTTTGGGCATATGAGGTACACACATGACACAACAAGGGTCAATTATATGGGCAATTAGAGTCAAAATAAGCCATGCATGAACCTATGTTAAATTGTATACATGATGTGATTTTGAGTGAAATTAACCCTAGAGTGTCATCATGTATATATACAATGAACCAAAGAATTGATTCATTCAATCGAGGAGGCATGGGAGGCCAATTTGAACCCCTTCTTGATATATCTATAATAAAATGCTATATAATTTGGGATAAAATTAAGTGTGATTATAGATCATGAATTAAACCAATTAGTCAACTGGTGCAATTAGGGACATGATTTGGGAAAAATTGAGCCCCTAAACTAAATTTGTGGCTTATTAGATTGTATAATCTATGTAACATGTATGGCTTAACTGACCCTAATTAACCAAAAATGCAAATACAAATGCAAATTACCCAATTTCAACCCATTGAACCTAACTTAGAGTTTATGATGTGATTAAAGGGGCTAAATTAGGTCACATTTCATGACATGTTAATTGTAAATCCTAATTTTATCACTTAAACATGTACAGCTCCCCTAAACCCTAATTTAATGACATATACACATGTACAAACTTGTTACACTAAACCCCTAACCCTAAAACCTAATTTTATAACAAACATAACCCCTGAGTTCCCTGATTTCATCTCAAATGCATAGATTCATGAATGTGATTAGTGCCAATTTGTGAACCCGTTATTCACCTAGCTTTGTAAAGACCTATGATGGGATTATGGGCAAAATTAGATCATTTTTTCTTACATATTTAGCCTTATCACATCATATGATAGTCTTATTACTTCATAGTCTTATCAAGAGTCTTATTACATCATGTATTGGAGATTTATGCATCATATTAGGGATTTATGCATCATATTGAGCCTTATTGCATAATATTGAACCTTATTACATCATATTGAGCCTTATTGCATCATATGATAGCATTATTGTAGTATATGATAGTCTTATTGCATCATATTATAGTTTTATTGAGTCTTATTTCATCATATTATAGTATTATAGGGGATTTTATGCATTGACTATGAGCATTTGTGCTTGTTTTTATACTTTTTATTTTACTTCAAGAAATGCATAAACATTATAGTAACGTGTACGTGTTCCTATAATGTGTATGCATTCCTTGAAGTAAAATAAAAACTTACTTTTCAATGTATATTTTTATCTTAAATTTAGATTGCTATCCTCATAGACATTCCCTACATACTTTGCATATTCTCTGCATACTTTCTTTACTATTTTTTTTTGGACCCCACATTTTGAAGTACTTTCTTGGTTGCTTTTGTCAAAATGGGTTTTGGTTCATTTTCAAGTAAGAGGAAAATTTTGAAGAACAAAACACTATAGAAATTAGAAGAGTTGAGAGAAAAAAACAAGGTATGAATGCAAGCATTTCATTCCAGACAAGGTACACACACTAACTATGATGAGCCAAATGCCTAAGATAACGAGACAATTGACAATAATGATTTGAATAATGATGAAACTAATAATAATGAATTGAATTATGATGAAATTCACAATAATGAACTGAATTATGTTGAAATTGACAATAATAAATTAGACAATGTTGAAAATTCACATTCAAAGTTTAAAGATTTTGATTTTGTTGATGAAGAGCCTATGCATGATACTTTACCCACCAACAATGAATAAAATTTAATGGGCTCAAATAATGATGAAATTAACAATGAAGAATATTTCATGGAAAAACATAATGAAGAAACAAACAATGAAGAAGATTTCCTAGAAACATATAATGATTTTGAAACACCCTCTGAATGGATTCCACCAATAACAACACCTCCAAGAATTGTGCATAGAAAATACAAGTAATTAATTGAAGTTGATGAAAATATTTTGAAACCAATGCATACAAACATAATTCAAATGCAATCACTGATATTCTTTATTTATTATAAGTGTCTGTTTCCCTTAATCCCACTCCATGCACAAGTCTCAGAACCGAGATAAGTGATTATGTGTCTAACAACTACCAATCTAAGACTGATTCAATCACTAGTATAGTATTTAATTAATGAAAATATAGGTTCAACACCCCTTCTTATTTCATTTTCATTCTTATAGAAACAAAGATTCTTAAGAATAAGAAATGTAAATCTTTCTAACTATAGGCTCTGTCATACCAGTCTAATTTTCAACATTATCTTATCAAGTTATTCTCAATATCATAACATTTGTAATCCTTACGAATACTTCAAAACTAATCATTCATAATACTCTAAACATAAGTGATTCAAACAAAAATTACTTCATTGGTTTTATTAAATATTCATGTGCAAAATAAGAGTGCCATGTACAAATGCCATATATAGGCATACAATGTCAACAATACATGCATTTCCATATAAGCATACAAAAAATTACATCATGTCTAAAAACATATTATCTAATGTTAGGTGAATACATCATATACACGTGTACAATGCCAAAAATATGTACATTGCCATATAAGCATACAAAAAAGTATATCATCTACAACATCCTAATCATCAAATAGTCTCCCTCTCTTTGCCTTCTTCAAAGAAGACTCTCCCTAGGATGCCCTGCTTTTAGATGGAGATATCTCGAATGCCTTGGATTGCTATAAAATTTGACTATAGGTACTATGCTCATAGCTCACTTGCAGCCAAACCTATTCAAATACAAAAAATATTATAAAATTAACAAGTATATATGAAATCAAGTTAAGAAACTCATTTTAAACTATGATAAAAAAATCATTTAAACATGAACTTATTGCAATCTCATGGTCCTTCTCAATTTATTGTTGATGCTTGACTGGGTCAGTGCTAAGTTCAACTGCATGAACATGCATGTCAAATGATGAAGAAACATGAGGAGCTGCCATAGTAGTCATATGAATCAGAGTATCAAATGTCATATGACAACTTTGTATACACAATAAATTTGTGCATATAAGATATATTTACCAAAGTATATAGTAAAATTATTAAAATAAAAGTATTAAATTACAATAAAAAATTATAAGTGAATATACATACCTCAGTGAGTGCCTGTGTTGATGACATTGCAATAGTAATCCCTGAGTTTGTCTTGACTTACAATGATGGAGGAATGTCCACCCTAGTCATTAGTTGAATAAACAACATAATAATTAATAACTTGGGAAATTCATTAATCAAAAAAGTTGCTAACAAACTTAGTATTGCATAAAATAATAAAAAATATAATGAGATCATGGGAATCATGAATGTGACAAGTGGATATGTGCAACATGTGACTTGTAACACCACACCGAAGGCAAGAACTATTAGTTTCATGAGGAAGAATGACAAGATAATGAGGGGGGATTTTTGAGTGAATTTTGTGAAATTGAGTCATTAAATTCAATTTAGGTGTTTAAACATCCTTGATACACCTATATACACTAGTTTGGATGCTTGTATATCTTTGCTGAGTATATTTCAGATTTTGACCTGATTAAGGTCACTAGGCCTAATTGTCTTAAGGCAATGACTTGGTATAGTTGAGGATAGTCCTATAAGCTATGGTGTCTAAATTGATTTATTTTGAAAATTTGATCATGTTAACACCTTGAATACTTTGCTTATATACATTCATTAATTTTTAGTCCAAATGAGTATTGGTGTGATCAAAAAGCCCTTAGAAACAATCATTGTGATAAGACAAGTAACCTGTATAGGTGTTTGTTGATAAGTTTGTAAAATGAGTTTTAATCAGGTTAAGACACCTAGAGTGATAGGTTGATTTTATGGGGGACATCTATACAATCCTTTTAATAGTGTCTATAACCTTATAAAATAGGTCTCATCAAAATCTAAAGAAACATACAAAAAATAGAACTGAATATTGTAGAGATAAGAGTAAGTGGGCAATCTTCTTTAAAAGTGCATGACTTTTGTTTCCTTATAGGTGAAATTAAGTAGAATATCTATTATTATATTTCCATCAATTTTTATAAGGGAAGGTCTATATTTATACAATGTAAGTAGGTTGAGGTCAATGAAGCATGCTATAGTCTTGTCAACACTTGATATTTATTTTAGGGGGACTTTCCTAATGAAAGGTGTTATAGTCTTAAAGAGTCAGCATGTCACTTGAGTGATGAAAGTGCATGGATATAGATAAGCCTTCTCCCCCAACTAGATATAGTAGGTCGTTAGGTCCCCTAAGTAGGTGGTGGTAACAAAATACTCAACCCCATCTATTTATATGGGTTTGAAGTCCCCTATTTGTATATGGTCTCAAGGCCTATGCCATATACATACAAGCTATAGTTTATAGTCAATGCTCTTCCAACAAACTAATGGGATCTAATGGCCTACTCTATATATATATCTGTTAATAGAGAGTGGCATATTAGCTCTTATCAAATGGGATCAAATGACTATCCCTAATTAGGATTGAGCACCTATCAATCTAAACTGACTATTTTTTATTGAGAGCTTATGAAACACAAGAAGCAATAACATTGACAAAGTGGGATCAAGTGAATTCTAATTAAATATAAATATTATGAATATTCTAGGAGTGAGATAGATAGGGGGATAGATCTACCCACTATTCCCCATCATGATTCAGGGTTTATCTTGAAGTGGGATTGACTTGCTTTTCTAAATAAATAAATATTTAGAGTCTAGTTGGAAATTGGAATTGATTAGGTACAATGGGATCAAGAGGCTATTCCATCTACATTTATAACTCCATAGATAGATATGAAATTGTTATTTTTAGTTAAAATTGATGGGAATTTAATTACTAGATATGACCGTTTTGGATATCGATCATAGAGATTGAACCACTATATGTGATTAAGATAACAAAGAATCAAGTGGTTGGCTATGAGGCCAATATTTAAAATAAAGAGTGGTGTGCATATTGATGAAGACTTGTTATGATTGATTGGGAAACTAATAGACATATATTGTACCAAACAAATTTTATCAAATGAATTATATATATATATATACATTTAATCCTACTGATTGGGATTGACCCGCTATGGGAACTACATATAATAGGATATCAAGCAAATTTTCAAATTGCTATTTTGGTTATTAAAAACATAGTTTGAAAGTTTAAATAAAAGCAAAAAATATGAGATGGAGGATGAGTTTAAAACACTATGCCAATCCATGTTAATACATGAAACAATATAAAGTCCAACAAAATTATATTAGGTATTTTATATTTTCTTACACAAAATCTACCAATGATGCAATTAAGCTATATGAATGTACATCTAGATTATATAATATTAAATTGAAATTTTACCTTTGTAAATGTATATGGTATCATACTAACATAGATAGATGTAGTAGGGGTTGGCTCACTACCTAGCTCAATAAATTGAAAGTATGATTTCAAAGGCAATGTCTCCTCCTGAAACACAAAAGAAGCATATATATTATTCAATTTAAATATGTAAATTGATTTTTACCTTTTTAATTTGCATATATAACTTAAAAATTTAACAAGAAATTTATATAAAAGATACTTGCATCTGTGTAAAGACTCCTGACCTATCAAAACCAAATGTGTGTGCCAATTACTCATCAGTAAATACCATATCCTCTAAGCCCCTTGAAGCACCACCATCATCATCTGAAGGTCCAGTGCATATAGCACCACAACATCTATATAGGTGGGGTTGAGTATGACCATTAGCTAGAGTATCTTGGGCATCTATCTCTGAAATCCTATTCGTATGATGAACAAGTGTATTAATAAGTGCACTAAGCACATGAAAAGTATATATATCCACAACCTCCTTCACCGTAGAGGGAATCTATGGATGAAGTGGCTTTTAGGTAGGGATCCTTTTAGGTTGATTAGGTGCATGATGTCCACCTGGTCGTAACTACACAAAGCCTTTCTCTTGGCCCTAAAACTCACCATAGTCAAAGTAGTTTAGAATTTAATTGAGGACAAACTCATAATAGAGATTCCTCAAAAAGTAAAAAGGGACCTCATGGTTATTACAAGGTGGATAGTCAAACACCATCTAACATCACTCCCAAAAATTGGGTCTAATCAAATTGTGTTGGCATCAATGGATTAGGAAATGTTTGGTTGTTACAGTAAATGGGACACTAGTGGATGGGTCAATAAATAAGGAACATATTTGTTCTTTTTTTATTTCTTTCTTCTTCACTTCATATGCTGACAATTTGTCAGCATAACAAGCCCTCAAACTATCCCTATATGACCTCCATCTATCAATTTAAATCATTATCGAGTCAACTTGACCTAATACTAACTCTAGGATATTGGCCAAATAGGTGCAATGGGTGTTCGTGGAAGTGGGCTCCCTCATTCTCCTAATTATCTATTCAATTTCAATTTTGTTCTCCACTATGTGAGTAGTTATATCCTCTTGACTGCCTAGGGGATCTAGTGGAACTATAGGAGGGTTAGGAGGGTTGGGTACAAGGTTAGGCAAAGGATTAGGTAGAGGGTTAGGCGGAGCATGATAACCTATTGGATAAAATTTACAAATCAAACTATGCCAAACATTCACAAAAAATTCAAAAAAATGATTTAATCTACAAAACTTACCTCTTCTTCATGGTGGCATCATCAATCTTGAAAATGTGGAAACAAAAGAAAAGATTTCCATGTGAGATGGAGGGAAAAACATGAGTTGGAGAGTAAAATGAAGAGCTAGAGGGAAAAACATGAACATAAAGGAGTAATTTAGTGAAATGAGAATTCAGGGTTTTTTTGTTTTAAATTTCAGGTAATGCATAGACATTACCCTTAATTATAAGAATGCGTATGTGTTACTATAATGCATGCACATTATTATAATTAAAGGAAATCATATGGGTTTATTTTTAACATAATGCATATGCATTATGGCTCAGATGCATATGCATTGTTGGGTATGTCCATGGAATTATTCCCTAACTTCGTGCACATACCCATAGGCAAGTGTATTGAATTGTTGATAATTGTATAAAGGTTTACTAATTGTTTGGATCATAATAATTATTAAGAGTTAATATCAAATGTTATAAACCTTTTTTAGCATCTGATAAATCTATTTACAACACAAGAAGCCAAGAAAATCTTCTTATATAATCCATAGAGAGTCATTTTACAATACATAGTCAAAAAGTGGTAAGATGGTTGATGTAAATATGAATATTTTAGAGTTATTTCAAGTGTCTGAAGCCTAAACATAATAAAAATTATATATATAATCCAATCAATCCCTTTTGAGGGTTTAAAATCATATGAAATTAAAAAAATAAGAGTACCTTACACAATCCCTCTTGGGAAAACCCAAAATTTTGAGAAACTACTTATTAGGGCCTAATTATATCTGATGAAGGATAAAGAATAATTTTATAAGTTTTATTATAGTTTGGTAGACCTATCCCAGGTCCTAACTGAGTTTAAAGTGCCCAAAATTTCAAAATAACACTTTTTGAGACCTTTTAGCCTTGCACAGACCTGTCAAGGCAATGAAAGTCATGATGATTAGATGGTGTTATAGGAGTGAGAGTGAATTATTGAACATGATTAGACCCATTCAAAATGAATAAAATACTTGACTCACTTGTTAAGGCATCTCCTAATGATCAGACAATGTCAAAAAAACTTGATAAGGGTTTTGGACCTAAACAACCCATGCAAACAATCAATTTTTCTTCTTTTCAAACCCTCTCAACATGCATATGTAGAAAACATAGTACCTATTCAGATATTATACATATTATCCTTCATCTTGTTATAAAATAGTATAAGTCAAATTATAACTCTAATTTCATAAAATAGGTTAAACCTTTCCATGGTATAATAATTTCCTTTTTATGTGTTAAAGTGATGCAGGGGCATCTTCATGTTGTATGAATTCAATATTGTAAATAGTTTAAAGGAGTATTAGGGAGTTTTATTAGTCTAAATAAGTCCTTATTTGGATATTATAAGTGTACTTAAATTCATTAGTAGTGTTTGGAGAATTTACCTCCAAATTGCCAATTTGAATTTTCAAATCTTTCTTAGTGTAGGATATGAGTAAAAGTCACTTTTGTAATGTTTATTGAGTTTTATAATCTATGTTGTGTCTTTAGGAGTGTATTTATAATTTCATTTAAGTTTTATATACATTCTATAGGTCAAAAAATATCTTTATGTTCTAAATAGCTAACATCATCAACAAGACCTACATATGAGGTTAATCTTGCTAAAGTTGAACTTGGGCAAATGAGAATATCTCTGAGTTTGTTTAACCAATTAATAATCTTGGTTTATACCTTAAAAACATGATAATAATCATCTCTTTCTGAGATGCACCATACAAGAGGCAATTCAAGTACAAAAGATCAAATCTTCACTATTTGGGGACTGATGATAGTCACAATCTACAAGAAATTGGTAAAACATAGGCACATTTTAATCCTTTTATTATTAATATATAGTGTTTTTTGTTTGAATTTTGTGTAATCATGTCTATTTATATTTAATAATAATAATTTTATCATTTTATTTGATATATTCAATCTTAGAATAAGGTCTTGGTCTGCAAACTCAGAAATCCCCTATTTTTCCTTTCTGTAATGATCTTTCATTCACCTAAAATATGTGGAAACTTGTGCATGATTTAAAACTAAGGTTTGAAGAGGTTCTAAAAGTTTCATGAGAGTCTCATACAAAAACAAGGTTAATGAATAGAAAAATGCTTGTAACTTTGGATTTAATGAGTGTAATTTTATCCAAATTAATGAAAAGGTAAAATATCATGTTTTTGACCTATTCCAATCATTAAATTGTTGATATGAACACCATATAAGGTAGGACAAGTGACTGTGTTTTGAAAATCCTATAGGTCTCCTTTTGAGAATGCAGTCAAATGCAAAAATTGAATAAGTCCACTAATATTAGGACTCAAATATTGGTCTAAGGGTATAAAATAATGTTCATAACATTATTAAATAATATAAAAATTAATTCATATAGTTAAATATTTCATTTGAAACAAATACCTTGTTAGGCCTAGGATCTAGAACACAATACAATCCAAATTTTTATATTTTTGGGAAATCCATGAAATAATATTGGTTTCTTGAATCTAAGATCAATCTAAAAACATTGGATGGGATTGTTTAGGATGAATTTAAAGAGACATATGGTAAATATATTATGACCAAGGTTTAAATACTTAAAGAGTTACTATTGTACTCTTCACAAAGAGTATTTAATTAAAGATGTAGTGGAGGCTAATCAATACCTAAATTTGTATCGAGACTGTTAATAGCTTGATTAAAGTATTTTTAAGTGTATGAATTAGTCATTGGAATAATTCATTTGTTGAATAAATGTTTTTAAAGGATTACAAACAAATATTATGACTGATCCTACATTTACAGACTATGTTGAAGATAGATCATAAGAAAAATTTAAGTTTGACATAATAATGATGTTTCATGGATAACATATTATTGATTTTTGAAGTATCCACTAATATGTCCATTAATGAGTTATATAATTAATGTTATATCTATGTGAAATTAATGTAGAATGGATATTATTATAAGTACTATTTTATAATGATGCATATAACATGTTAGCATATGCTTATTTCTCTATTCTTGTTGATTATATACCCAAGGTGGAGTACAATTGATGAAATGAGAAAATAACTTGATAATGGATACTTGTTGATCATGAATTGTGAAAATTTTATGTGTTATCTAACTATATTACTTAATGGAGGATGTATTTTCCAATAATACATCTTGATCAAATTGTGGTTATGTTCTTCTCATAAGATGTATTTAACTCATTAGTTATTTAGAAACTAATAATGCTACGTAGGAATAGGTAAGATTGGCATGTATTAAGGATTATTGATGAAGAATAGAGAGAAATGGACCTCTAGTATCATCTCTAAATAATCTAAATGAATAATGAAAAGGAGATAGTGTGAGAAGTTTGATATATAGTTTGTTTAAGAGAGAATTAAGGTCTGGTCTGAAGATAAAGGTTTATGATGCAGAAATGAAGGTTTGTTTAAATTTGTATAGGTATGTTAATGTTTGATAAATAAAGGAAGGTATTAATTTTGTGGAAAATATATTATGGTGTCTTTCATATGTGTGACTACATGTTTCTTGAATGCCTATAAGCATGCCTGCATTGAAGGTCTTTAGAACATGACTGCATATTAAGCTTATAGAGGGTTGTAAAGAAAAATGCCTGATAAGAGGAGATGGACGTGTTCCTAGTTACATGTAGGATAAAGAATCACTTTAAATATAAGATTTAATCTTATTACAACCACTTCTCAAGTTACTAGAGGGAAAATTGATCCATTAACCCAATTATAGTCTCTTAGGTTATAAAACAAAAACACAGTAATCTATAGTCGAACTCAGAGTTGTGAAAATATGTAAAAAGATGTGTATTATCATAAAAAACATATTGGATAGGTTGTATAATGTGCATGAGATTCTTATACAAGTTTTTAGTCTTTAAAAAAGTGTAGAGACTCTATGAATCATTATTTTGAATCTCATGAATCCTCTATACATGTTAAAAACCTAGTTTCATTAAAAGACCCATATCTTCAAAGAGATTAAAAGTTTCATTAAAACATATGAGTAGAGAAATCTCAACTATAATAGTGTAGAGGACACAAAGAGATCAATAAGAGCGTTATTGGTCCTATATAATCAATCTAAAGAGTGTAAATCTTCAAATATAAACACCTATTGAGAACAAGCTATTGAAACAAGATAAATAGAGTGTAAACGGACCTAGTTAAGAGAGTGCTTATGGAAAAACCTAATTAAAAGTATGAGAGTATTTTCAGATATATAATAAGTAGCTAATAATCAGACATCTTTAAGGATTCTAATAAAGGATTACAATAACATAAAGACAGACCTAGTAAAAGGAGATTTGGCAAACCTATTTGTCAAAAGTGATTGTAGGCTTATAGTGTAAGAGGTTGAATTAGACATTAAAGGAACCTTGAAAATATTATTAGATGAAATTGTTCTTAAAATTTAAAGGATTATTCAATATCACAAAGGTATGCTAGAATTTAGGTGACATAATGCATAAAATATTAGATATAGATAGTAAATGTAGATAATAGTGAACAAAAAACATAACAAAGGTGACATTTTTTTATAAGGCCATTGGGAAGGTGATAATTGAGGGCAAGAGTAAAATTCCCATCAAAAAATAGGAAGGTGCAAGCACACCCAAATGCTATTACATGGCATGATATAATTAGAGTGGCCTATATTCAACGTACATCTTTATGCACCACTTATATTATCAGCCAAACATAAAAAGGGAGGAAACAAGTTGTATCCTCCATGTTATTTCTATCCCTATCTCACTTCTCTATCCTTCAGATCATCATTCCATACTTCTCATCTAAGATTATTATGAGGAAAATGAGGAAAAACAACATTCTCCTGTGACATGGTGTCTCATCTTCTTCTATTCATATTTTCTATGAAGTCTATCTACAAACTGATGTTCTGTGGCCATCATGCACTTGTTGGAATGGATGGACCATTGGTTCTGTGACTAATAAAACCTTGTTCTACACGTTATTGTATAGATATTCCATACTAATTTTGAATAATGTCAGTGTTTCAATAGTTTGACCTATTATGACATATCTCTTGAAAATCTCTTGTGCTTCATATATGAGTGCTTTGACACCATCAACTTCATCACCGAGTAGGTTATATTCATAGAATGAAATGCATTATATTATAAATACTAATAAAATATAAAAACATATGAGTATAAGTAGATACACATCTTACATTTTAAGGGTTGCTCGATGGGTTTTTAGTGTCATTTGCCTAATTTACCATCACACATTTGAGTACAGGATTTGAGCCTCACATATCCACACCTAATACACATTCTATTTCATTGTTCAATTGGTCATCATCCTCACTCTCTTCCACCTCATTCTAAATTACAAGTCTTGTTTTATGGCTTGTTCAACAAAGATGTTTTAAATTATTCACATTCATTTGAAAACTATCAAGATAAAAGTTACAATTTAGAGGCCACTTTACATTGTAAATTATGTCATTGTTATTGATGTGCTGCATAGAACCATCCCATGCAACATCAAGAACTATGTATCCTCTTTTACATCATGTCTACCTTTATCTTATGTTAACAAGGGTAGCCTTGGACTGAAAAAGGGCAACTGCACATGGACATGGGTGGTACGGAAGTATAGATGTGATAATGTAATAACTCATGTTTCATACTCTGAACCTTTGTTTGACAAGGATCATTTTTATCAAATGTGACATGATATTTTGGGATCTCTAAAGCCTTCACGCATGAAATATTTTCAAGTCTCTATACTCTGAAGTTACTATGAAAGCCACTATCTTTGCAAATCTATAGCCACTACTAATATATTTGCTATGGTAATCTTGTGGACTAGCCAATCCACCCTCCTTTGTGCTGAAGTCCATATTGTGCTAAAAAAATGGATTTTAAAATGTCAATGGTAAGATTATATAGTTGCATTTATTTATTTCCCATCATGGGGAAGTGTGTGACAACATATCAAACACATTCCAACCCTATCAATCTAACACTACTCCCAATATCTAATAAAGTTGGCTTGAGTGGATCGATACCTACCTATGAACTTTTTAAACTCCCTATTAGCCATGTTTTCGTCAATGTAGAAATGCATTATGAAGCCAAAATCATTAAACATTGTGCATCTCACCTCGTCATCTCTCACCTTCACTATTAAATTATTTAGCCACGCACCTTGAACATGCCAAGTGCACAAGTAGAAATCAAAATTGAAAGTTTAATTTACATGGCCCAATAGTTTTATAAGATTTCACCATATATAATGGTACTTCTTTATGTTATGATATAAATTTTATCATTATGTGTGAACATAAAATAGAAATGCACCAGATAGCTTTTATCTCTACACCAACATCATCTACCATGAAGGCACTAACTATCCATTCAATGTCCTTCAAAGGCACTCTCTATAGAATAATTCACATCAATTAGCTAATGTTGGTAGTACACAAATCTTGACATAATGACCAAGTAAAGGTAAAACCTTCGTATTTGGAATCAAACACTAGTAACGTGTATAATTAGAACTATATAAAATAAGAGAAGTGAAATTACCTTTCATTTTACAAATTATCTGTACTGATAACTTTTGTTATGAATATTTAGAGAACACCATTGTTGTATTCATGCCAAATGTTGAATCCATTGCCAAGATGCCACACTTCCCAAACCCCAATAACCATTCCAACTATTGTGAGAGTTGGATGCCTAGTATGAAAGGGATTTGCACATGCCCATTAATCTCCCTCCTCATTATATCGCTAGTATACAAACCACTTGTCAGGATTTGCTAGCACCCACTCTTGAATTTTTTTTACATCATTGGGATTGTAGACATATTTTACCTCTTTGATTTGACATTCTCTATTATCTATGTCATCCTTTCTTAATAAATCAGCATGTTATGTTTCACCCTTAAACAATATAATTTTTTTTGGCACCATCTCATGATGTTTAAGATGGATAGCATTAGTAGACATTCCAAACAATAATAGATTTTGAAACCATTCATTTAGTTATAGGATGATATAAGGAGTGTAAAATGATTTCTTACCTTTGAATTGTTCATGTTATTGGTCATGGTAATGTTTGCAATCTATGTCTATGTGTTACACCTAATTATATGTGACCAACATGTGGTCAGGTATAGTAACCATATGGTGTGTGAAAAAATGACACTAAAAACCACACCTTATATGTTTTTTTCTAGACTGGCTACCCTTTCCTGCCTTGGGTACTACAAACTTATCTTTTGGCATGACATCAATTTCCCAAAAATGTTCAGGCCCATATGAACACCAATATCTATATGGATTTGTAATACATATAAAACATCATGGAAATTGGAAAAAACCTAGAAAAATGAAATACAAATGGAGCATACAAACATATACATTGAAAACCAACTTGTCTCAAAAAGTAGAGGTTACTTTCATTACATATTCGAGGCATTAATCCTGCATTGCCTTCGAAGAATAGGTGAGTTTTATTATAGTGTGAAACACAAAAATTTATAGAGAATAAATCCTTTCTTGATTCTTCTTTCATGAAGTCATCAAACCCATTTCCATCAACCCACGTAACCCACAAGTTATCTTCGTTGATGTTAGGAAAATTATCCTACTTGAGACAACTGAAATCAAATGGATCCAGTCTTGGCTTCTATAAAGGAAGCTGCATAATTTATTCTCACTTTTTTGCCATTTGTTCCTACATATAAGGATAATATTTCATTTAACCATTTTATTACACATTACATTTTTGTGCACTAAAATATGTTTAACGTACGTAAAATGTGATTCATAATGTTACATGCAATCATTGGTACAAACTTGTAATGTATCTTGATTATTCATGAACACAACAGTTCAGCATTAAGTCATCACTGCATAAGCACAAGTCAAGCAAAAAATCATAAAAAAAAAAATTAATTAGTTTAATTATTATAAAAACAAAAAAAAATGAATAGACATGACAACACAATCATAACATCATTTCTCACATCTCTCATTAAAATACTTTGTCATCAATGTTACATTCCATTAAACTTGTGTTGTGTACAAGAAACAACATATGAAATGCACATTAAAATTCAAAAACATATGTCCTTGAAAGGATGGCACAGTTATGTATCTATGCCAATTACACCCACAATTCATATTATCAACCATCGTTGGATCAATCTTGGAGGTATAGGAACTACATAGATGTAGTGAATAGTTGTTGCATTGTATGTGAATGAAGAATAAATCAACAAAATGTTGAAGACTACAAACATGGATCCACCCTTAGTAGGGTATCGATGATGTTAATGTGTGTTACAAAAGTATAGTCCAAATATAACATTTTGTATGTTAGTTGAATTAAATTAAATATAAGGCTATGATGATTGTACCCATTTTAAGGGCAAGCCACATTCCCCCCCACCTTTTTTAAAATGCATCAAATTTTTTTGTATCTAATCCATTTCATGAAGATGTGGAATGTTTATGGACCATATTTACTAAAATATATGATTGATTAAGTGATCTAGATGGTAGAGAGGATATTAGGAAACTATCGACTAACGTTTACTCAATGTTTGACATACACCACCTGCATAGATGTAGAGAATGATTATGGAGGTGTACACAAATGAAAAATGAATCAGAAACATGTTGAATAATATGGACGTGGAACCACCCTAAGTAGGGTATCAATGATTTTAATGTGTGTTACAAAAGTATAGTTCAAATAAAACATTCTGCAAGTTAGTTGAATTAAACTAAATATAAGGCTATGGTGATTGTACCTATTTTGAGGGCAAGTCAGATTTTCCCCATTTTTAAAGAATATATTAAATTATTTTGTAGCTAATCCATTAAATGAATATGTGGATGTTTATTGACTCTCTTTACCAAAATATAGGATTGATTAAGTGTGCTATTTGGTAGAGAGGAGAGCAGGGAACTATCGACTAGCATCTTCTCGATGTTTGATGTATACCACATGCATAAATGTAGATAACGGTTATGGAGGCATACATGAATGAAGATTTCAACCTCAACACACTTAAGACTATGGAAAAAAATCACCATTAGTAGGGTATCAATGATGTTAATGTGTGTTAAATATTATATTATGAATATAACATTCTGCACGTTAGTGGAATTGAACTGAATATAAGGCTATGGTGATTGTACCCATTTTGAGGTCAAATCAGATTTCCCCCTTTTTATTGAATACATCAAATTATTTTATAGCTAATCCTTTTCCTAAATATGTGGATTTTTTATGGACTCTCTTTACTAAAATGTATGACTAATTAAGTGTGTTGGATGGTAGAGAGGAGAATCGAAAACTATCAACTAACATCAGCTTAATGTTCGATGTATACCACTTGCATAGATGTAGAGAATGGTTGTGGAGGCATACATGAATGAAGAGTGAAAATGAAACACACTCAAGACTATAGACAAGGAACTACCCTTATTAGGGCATAAATGATGTTATGTGTGTTATAGATATATAGTATGAATATAATATTTTACACATTAATGGAATTAAATTGAATATAAGGCTATGGTGAGTGTACCCATTTTGAGGTTAAGTCAAAATTTATCCTTTTTGTAGAATACATCAATTTTTTGTAGGTAATTAATTGTGTGAATATGTGAAATGTTTATGGACTCTCTTTGCTAAAATGTATGATTGATTAAGTGTGCTAGATGGTAGAGAGGAGAGTAGGAAACTATCAACTAGCATCTATTTGATGTTCTTCATATACCACCTGCATAGATGTAGAGAACGGTAGTGGATGCATAAATGAATGAAAAATACAACTACAACACAATCAAGACTATAAAAAATGAACCATCATTATTATGGTATTGATGATGTTAATGTGTGTTACAGTAGTATATTTTGAATAGAACATTCTGCACATTTGTGGAATTGAATTGAATATAAGGCTATGGTGATTGTACCCATTTTGAGGTCAAGTCAAATTTCCCCCTTTTTGTAGAATACATCAAATTGGTTTTTATTTACTCTATTATGTGTATATTTTGAATGTTTATGGACTCTCTTACTAACATGTATGATTGATTAAGTGTGATGTCTATTAGGGAGGAAAGCATGAAACTATCGACTAGTGTCAACTCAATGTTCTATGTATACCACCTGCATAGATGTAGAGAATGGTTGTAGAAGCATACACAAATGAAGAATACAACCACAACAAACTCAAGAATATGGAAAAATAACCAACATTATTAGAGTGTCTATGATTTTAATGTGTGTTACATCAATATAGTCTGAATGCAACATTTTACACGTTTAGTGGAATTGAACTGAATATAAGGCTATGACAATTGTACCTATTTTAAGGTCAATTTAGATTTCTCCCTTTTTGTAGTATACATCAAATTATTTTGTAGCTACTCTATTGTATGAATATGTGGAATGTTTATTGAATCTCTTTACTAAAATATACAATTGATTAAGTGTGTTAGTTGGTAGAGAGGAGAGTAGGAAACTATTGACTAGTGTTTGCTCGATGTTTTCTTGTATACCACCTGCATAGATGTAGAGAATGGTTGTGGAGATGTACAATAGTATATTATAAATAGAATAGTGTACACATTAGTATAATTGAGTAGAATATAAGGTTATGATTATTTAATCCATTTCAAGGTCAAATAAAAAAATCATCATTCCATAGTTAAAACAAAGTTTGTTGCCTTTCTAGAATTATGTAACATATATTTGTACATATTGTTTATGGCATTAAATAAAATTTAAATCCATTCACCTAAGAGAATGTAGGATAATAATTAAGTAATAAAAATGATCACTATAAAATGAAGAAATGAAAATGGGTGGACATCAACAATGATGTCGTGCACACCGAAATCAAAGACATTATTAAAAATTTCTTCTGTAGGCACATCCTCTAAAGCAGGCATGGCCAACACATCCATAGTCACTTCTCTTGTTGCACTTTCTTCTTCTCCTGAGGGTCATTCTTTAATGTGTTCACTTACATGATGGAAATTAGTGTGTTGATAATTGGTCAAAGTGTCAAAAAAATCTTGTGTGGATAGGTCTTCTAAATTAGGCACGATTGACACATCCATAGTGATTATGGTTGTTTCTTTTTTTTCCTCGTGTGATGTTCCTAGTTAAATAGATTTATTTGCACAATGGATGTGAATATCCTAAAAATAATTATACATGCAATATGTGTCACCATGTAGTTTATTGAGGACACCACCTGGAACACCCCTTTCCCCTTTCATCTTGATGACAACATCTTCAAAATCATCCTCCATGAAAACACCTCTTTTATCTTTAAAATAGAAACACTTGTTGAGCCCATATATTAATGCAAGGTAGTAGGTACAATGCAAATAAAATTCATCAAAGAGTAATAAAATATACTGCATTATGAGTTTGTTGATAAGACTGCATAACATGCATTTGATATAAATATTCATTCCTTTCCATTGTGTGTCAATTGATACATGCATGTGTTGCTTTCTCATACAACACATATTAGTAATGAACTGAAGGAGAGAACAATGTATGAGATTATAAATGATGTTGTCAATTATATGCATGCAATGGTTACTCCTGCACATAAAAATTAATAAACTTGGCAACACCTGCTTCACTTTGTATGTCGTGTGTCAAATTCAAATACTTATTTTTCACAAGTAGCATTAAATTTGACCCCTTGTGATGACTAAATTAAACATATGACATACAACTTAGTATAATAGGTGAAAAAATAAAACATACTTATTGTAACATAGTACATAGTACCATAATAAATGTCAACAGATGTGTAGGTGGAATTATAGAACATACTATAATTACAATGACATGTACTATTAATACCTTAAAACTATCAAAAGAGGAGCGATAACAAAATGATTGGTCTTCATGTCATTCAGGAACATCATAATGTATGAGATATCCCTATCTTCCTTCACAAGCATATATTGCCATAAAAAACAGAAGTTGAAGTATGGATAGTATTAAATTTGAATAATATTTCTGCACTGTGTTATATCTAAGAGTGAAGTTCGGAAATCAAATTTTATGCTCAAAAAATGTTAAGGCAATATTTTTGTCATTTGTAAACAATGTTCAGGCATATACTTTTATCTCAAAAGGTGTTATTAAGTGTATAATATATGATTTATTTAAATATTTTGTTATATCTATACAAAGGTACATAAATAACTGATGCATTTGTAGCAAAAATGTCAATTGTATAATGTTTGAAAGGCTATAGCAAGGTCAAACATATATTAGATATTGAAGGATAACTACATGATCATAGTAAAGGCAGACGATATTCTACACCTCAATAATGAAGGGGAAATTTTCTTGTTTGTTTTACATTTTACTAATAGATTTTTGGTGGATGAGATGACCCCAACCACTCGCATAGCCTATACCAACATAGGATAATAATAGTTAATTGTTGACAATTGCCTCTTTTTTGTTATTGTCTATTATGTATTCAATATATGATGCAATACAGTATTCATTATATATATAATAAGGTACATAAAGGGGGGAAGTTTATTGTTTCTTTTTCATTTTACTGAAACATTTGTAGTGGAGGGGTTGACCCCATCAACCACCATACCCTCTATTAGAAAAGCATATCATTAGTTAAATGTTGAGATTTGCCTCTTCTTTCAGGTTATGTTAGACCATCCATTATATCTATACTGAAGAACATGATAAGGTGTGCGAAGGGGAAATGTGGTTGTCTATTTTTCATTTTAATAATAATATCAAAGTGGATGAGATGACCCCATCAACCACCATAGCCTGTACTATTAGAAGAAAATTTGACTTTATTTTTTAGAATTGCATCTTTTCTCTGATTGTCTCCTTTAGTAAGGCTTACAAGATCACATTCAATGTTTCATTATCGCATGTGTTAATTTGGATTTAATGAAGAGGATGTTAGTATGGTGCTATTTATTAAAACCCTTGTTGGACTTCATATGAAAACCAAAGAGGATTTGTAATGAGAGGGAGTGAAAGAAACAAAGGAACATTATAGGTTAGATGTAAATCAGAAGTCTATGCTCTTATCATTATTAATAACTGGCTGGCAATCTATTTGATTTTTTTGTTGTTATTTATTTATTTATTGGAGTAAGAGTGGAAGCTTGTAGCTTAAGGTGAAGAGTGTCTTATATGTGTTCAAGTTCAATAACAAGTGCAAATTGCATGTCTATTATATTTAGTTGTCTATATACAAAGCTCCATCCATGATTGAGTGGTGGGATAGAAGCATACAAATCTATAATATTATTCAAAATATTTTATGAAATTAGTTAGAAACAATTTTTTTTCTGGGTAAGAATCAAGGGTTGAAGCTTAGGGTGAAGAGTTTCTTTCTTATGTTTAAGCTCAATCTACATATATTATATCAAGTACCATAAATATAATGATATGATTTTTCCATGAGGCTACATATATCAAGTGCATAACCATTTTAACACATTAGTTCATTTTATATGGTGGGTTCACAGTAATGGAAAAATAATTAGTGGACATGCATAATCCCCAAAATGCCTTGATGGGATTTAGTAATGCCACTGGAATCAATTTCTTGACCAATTACTCTACAATCATAACTATATTGATACGTTGATGTGGTTTATAATATGGAATCATACATTATATCAACTACCATAAATATAAAAATGTGATTTTTCCATGAGGCTACAAAGTTAATTCTAACTAGACCAAAACAAGATGCATGCATAGAAAAACATATGCATTAACCATGCAAGAGTTAAGAGTGTCTTACTCATGTTTAAGCTAAATTTGCATAAATTATATCAAGTACCATAAATATAATGATGCGATTTTTCCATGAGGATATAGATATCAAGTGCATAACCATTTTGATACCCTCGCCCTTCACATAATATTCAACAAAATTCTGAAATAGATAATTGATTTAAGTGGGATTTTAATTTTATTTATAATCTAATCAAAATTAGACTATCCAAAATGAAATTATCTCACCCAAATTTTCATCCCAAATTTAAGCGGGATGGGGTTTCCCAAAAACACCTATTGCTTTACCTGATATTGCTTATGGTGAAATATTCAGCAAGTCAAATTATTTTTATATATATAAAATCATATTGTGGTATATGTGATGTTAGATATTTTAAGTATACTGAAACAATGGTTAGTTAAGCTCAACCCTTACATCATCCACTGTCAGTATTAAATAAATTCAAATTCAAAAGTACAAATCTGATCGAGTCACAATTCTGTTATATTCTTTTTGTAAATGAACACATATTCAATTATCTTTTTTTCCATACAGATGTTTTCCTCTAGGAGTTAATAAAATTATAATCAATAAGTAGGTAAACTAAATTTACATATTGCATTTGTCTACTAAAATGACATGGGATTATAACAAATTTCCTATCTCACCTTACAAGGCCTCTAGGTAGGGTATACCCTTAGCACTCTATACTTGGGCCTACACTATTATCGACTTACGATAAAAGGAATGGTGGTCTAAAAAATACATTGAATTGATATCTTATACCATTATAAATTATTTTCTTTACTCCCTATATGATAATGGCATAAATTCTTTCTCTAATCGAACATTGTTAATCTTATATCTTTTAAGTATTCTAAAGCAATGGTTGGTTAATCTCAACATTTCCATCATCCATTGTTAGTATTAAATAAATTTGAAATCAAAAGTCAAACTCTAACCTAGTCACCAATCTATTATGTACATAACTATAATGTATTATAACTATCTATTATATTATATTATATGATGTGCCCTAATTTTTGTTGTGGCCATGTCTTATTGCTGGACGTGTTTCCTATGACAGTGATAAAAGTGATAAATGAAATAAAAATAACAATAAAACCTTTTAAATTTTATTCTCTAAATATTAATATTATTAATCATCTTAAAATTTGAAGAAAATGATTATTAAAATATATGTAAATATGGAACTAGTTTATTCCAATTTAAAAGAAACTAAATATGAAACTAGTTTATCTAAGGAAAGCAATTTCTTGTCATTCTATCACTACTCACTTCTTACTCTTAATTACAAAACCAAACTCCATCTAAAATGGGAGGATTTATTGCTATAAATAGAGATATTACTCGAATTTTAATGTAGTGAATGTCTTTCTTATGATCTAAAGTGTTTCTAGAAAATTAATTGTATGTCTAAGATTTTTAACTAAAAATATTGTTAATTAACTTTATCATTGCCATATTTGTGTCCATAGTTGATTGAGATATAAGTTGAAAGGCTTATGTATTACACATCACATCTAAATATACTAAGCGTAATTTCCAGATCTAAATATCCTAAAGGAAATTTATTACTTGATAATTACGTCGTCTCCATTCAATAATCTCAATAAACATACACCTCGTCACTAACAACACCAAAAGCACAAGTATTAAAAATACACTCTAGTTCATTAGGAAAATTATCCTGAAAATGGAGATTGTCAACAAACCTCTTAAGCTTTACAGTTATAATAAAATACAAATAAGGACTATAGCCATATTTATTTAAAGTAAGTATATGGAAATATTGTTAGAAACAAAGCTATTAATTTTGTGCACTTAAATTCATTAAATTTCACTCAGATCATTCCAATTTAAAAAACTTAAAATTTTGTCCATAAAATTATAGCAGTTATAGTTGGGAGAGTACTTTTCTAGAATAGACAAAAATAGTTAAAAAAAGATTATTAATCATCTTAAAATCTTCATAACTTTGTTATTTTATATAAATAAATTAATTACATTCACTTATAGAGAACGATTTCTAAGTATAATCTGATAATTTATTTATATGCAGAACACAAATTTATTTAGAATCTAATCAAAATTAGATTATTACTCTGCATGGGACTGAAAAAGTGTTGTTTTGTTTGAGTGGAGAATTCATTTTATATGGTGGGTTCACAATAATGAAAACACAAGGGTATATTCATTACCCAAACTGGGTCTTTTATAGTGGATCATGAATCCCATCAAACATGTTAAGTATTGAGTTTAGGAAAACACAACATATTTACGTTTAAATTCAAAATGTTAATTATGATTCATAAAACATGCCAAATCCAAATCTCAGTATGAAATATTGTATTGGGTGAGGACTAGAACTACATTGATACACATAGTTAAATCTAACTAGAAGAAAATAAAATGCATGAATATAAAACACTAATAAAATGAAAACGCCCAAATACCTTGTTAATAGAGAATAGTTGTGGTGGCAAAATCATGATCAAAGAAGTTATGCCTAGATGCCTATTGTAATTCTATCAAAATCAGGGAAATGAACAGGTATTTGGGGGACCCCCCATCCTGTCCAAATTTGGGAAGCAAATTTGAGTGGGATCATTTCCTTGTGAAATGATTTATGATCAACTAACCACATGGTTTACATTTCCTATTGTGGTTGCAGTTAAGATTATCATTATAGATATGGTGATATTTCTAGTATGCGATCAGAGGGATATGCAATAGTGGTGATAGGTAAGCATCATCCGATGGGTGGTGGTGAGTAAAAATCACTCAGTGGGGTGAGTTAAGCATGGTTAAGTTCACGACCATTCAATGGTGATTGAATTTGGTGGGGTTGGGATCCATGCCATCACACACTTAAGTTTGTGCATGATGGTTAAGCTTGGCCATCTGAAATAGAGCATACTCTATTTTTTAATTTCTTTCATATTGAGCCCTACTATTTTTGTGGATAATTTTATCCATCTATTGCGATGTAAATTCATCCTACAAAGTCCTTCAGTGTTGACCCCCACAATTCTAAACCTATGCACATTAATTATGCACACATGCTCACGAAAACACATAATTTTCCTCTTCACACATCCATCTGAATGTCGAGCAATATTGAGTTCAAATTATAGTCTTATTATTGAGTAAGTGTACATTTAATACAAAATATACTTCATCCTTCAATTAAGAGCATCCATTCCTGAAAATTCTGCCAATTTTACATATTTTTAATAAAGCATTAACTTTGTCCTTGCTACCCACAAAATAAAGTTGGTGCAAGGACAAAGTACATGGGACCATCTTCATGTAAAGTGTAAACAAATCAACCCTCCAAACATGGAATATTATCCCTATTCATAAAGTAAACAAAACACCTTACATTTTACATGTAAGTAAGTGGGTATATGAGAGAGGTTACAATCTTTTGTCTACGATTATTAAAACATTTGAGATGGGTTATAACCTTTTGTTTATTCTTAACAAACATTTAAGTAGAGAGATATGAGGAAAAAAATAACTTCCAATAGTCAACACAATTAAAATGGTAGTTACATATTTTGTAATTAGTATAAGTATAATTTTTTATAATTAAGTATAAAGTATGTTGAAGATATATTTGTAATGCACGTCTGGCACACTGATATGTTTTAGGTGAGGTAGGCAACAAGTCTACAAGTTGATCTCGAGCAATGAGAGTAAACATTTTTTTAACTATAATTGGTGCGTGATGCAGTTCAAAAGAACTTTTGTGTTTTTAAAGCTCAACTCAATTTTTTAGCTTTCACTTAGAGAGGATTATAATGGAACAAAATTTTAAATTTATAAACTTAGTAAGGGGGTTCACATTGAGTATATCTTAGAAAATTTATATTCTTTTTTGCTAAAATGTAAGTATATGTATAGTGATTTAAAGAAATAGGGTATAGATATTTCTGATCAAAATCAAAATCAATTTTTGATAAGTGTTGTAGTTGTGGCTACTATATATACTATGGGCCAAGCTTTGATGACCATATAATGGCAATGATTGATAATTGTTCTAATCATTTTCAAGACCATGCAGTTGATCTTGGCCATCGATCATGTAAAGGGGTTTGGGCATGGTTATCATTGTTCTAACGTAGTTGTATCACTATTCTAACAATAAAATCGTTCATGTGGCATCCCTCTTAATTGCCTTAGGATTTTCTATTTTTGGCTTCTCTATTCTCTAAGCTTCTTTATCAAAGAGGCCATTTAGAGGCTTCAAGGTTTCAAAGTTGAAGAAGGTTTGTGTTGTTTTGATATTATTAGAAGCAAACCCTATAAAATAAACATGGTGAGGGATTGTTCAAGGCCTTATTACCTCAAACACATCGAAGGATAAGAAACCAATGTTAGTCTCCACTTTGTGAGTATCTATGTATTTTTGCGGGCCTAAGTTTTCACATATATTTTTTGGTTTATCATCTTTTTATGTCTACTTTAGATCATAGGCAATGCATAATGGTAAGTCTAGGGTTTCCACAGTCCCCTGAAGTGCCTAAAATCTTGTTGGCCTTCATAGGAACGCTCTTGAAGTTTGAATCCATGGTAAGAGATATCATATCAGATTCACACAT
This sequence comes from Torreya grandis, assembly GCA_037957365.1. NCBI lineage: Eukaryota > Viridiplantae > Streptophyta > Pinopsida > Cupressales > Taxaceae > Torreya > Torreya grandis. The sequence goes on from JARHVA010000585.1 coordinate 4,533,204, forward strand.
ACTATCCAACACATTATGAAAGGAGCCATTTTCACACTACATCATTTTTAAAGGACGATTTTATTTTTCAAGTGACACATGAGGTGTTTCAAAAGTGCAATATGTTATCTCCCATTTCTAGCTACGATGATGACCATACGACAAAGAGTTTATAATGTCAAGGCCATTTTAATTCATTGGCAATGCACAGGGGCATTGTAAAAAGGGACTCAACATCATGGTTATGGTCATTTCTCATGTGATCAACATGGAAGCAACTTTTCTCTAACTGCATCTTTGGCCTTTCCTAGCCATGTGTTTTCTCATGTGGGTGTTGTTCTGTTTGACAAGGACCCTACCATCTCACACTTTGTATCCCTTGTTGTTGTGTCACCCCTGCTACCTTTGTTGTGTCTCATGTGCTACTCATATTTGTCAAATTGTGAGCTATCTTGGCTTTCTAGATAATGATAACTTGTGACCACCTAGCACCTTGTTTCAATAATGTATAAATAATCAACAAATTCTTTAAGGTTCAGGATAGCACATTTTAAGAGTTTTGAGTTTTACTAGAGAGTAATTTGGTGGATGTAATAGAGTTAAATAGTGGGTTCAAAGAGATATTTGTTTAATATGGTGGTTTGTTGATTTATTGGGTCATAATTATGTTTTTTTCTAGTTTCGACAATATTTTATGGATTGGGACTTGGATTTTAATTTTTTTAATAATATAAAATGGTTGATGGATATTTCTTGCTTTTGGTCTTTTAATCTTATGATTTTTTAAAATATTTTTAGGTTTACAACTTTGAACATATTTTGTCTTTAACCTTAATCATAAAGAGTTTTTTAATCATATTCTTGAGATTATGATTAGCCTTTTAATCTAATAGGTGCTAATTTACCTCTTAAGGGAAAAATTATTCATTGGAGTAACTAATAGAAATTTTGATTAATCGATAGTGGTGATAAATTTTGTGCTCTTAATATTAATTTTGCTTACATTTATCTAATCACAAATTATCAATGGTAAATTTTAACCATACTCTATGAATATTATTATTTATAATCTCAAATTTGTGAAAAAAACATCATGGAAAAAGAAATCATTCCCTTTGTTATAAGAAAATTGGTGTTTATTTTATGTTTTGACGCATTCAGAAGGTTATTGTTCATGGTTGCAATTATCCAGGATTCTCACTTTTCTTAAACATTTAGGGTTCAAATGTAAAAATTGAAGTTCATTATTTATGAAAAATGACTGATTCGGTAAAGACAACCATATACAGAATGAAACAATGAGGGTTTATAAAAGTGACACTAACAAACAAATTCTTCAGGTTTAGCGGTTTAGGTGTTTCTTGAGAGAGTAATGTCGGTTTTTGTTCATAGAGTTGCTTAATGAAAGTATCTTTGTAAGTATGGAAGTTTGGTGGTTTGTAACCATCATTATAAAGCAGTGAGATGGAATTTGACACGATGTAAGTATGGAATTTGGTGGTGTTGTGGGATTCACCTGTACATGGATGTCACTATTATATGTTTCATAGTCTCTCTCCACACAGTACAAAGGCACCGTAAAGTTATACATGGGAGCTCCTTGTGGTTTAATTTTTAAAGGAAAGAAGAAAGAGATAAGGATAAACACAACGGTTGGTTTCATCTCTATCTTTGTTTCAACAGTGGTTAGTGTGTTTTGGACGATGTCATGCATCTGATGAATGATGTGTGGGTAATGGCGAAGTAGTTGTGGAAGGCACCCTTGAGTATGTTCGACTCCTCAAGCCTACAAAATAAAATAATGTTCCCTGCATAAGTCTTTAAAAATGATAATGAATAGAAGAAATAAAACATTCTATGAATTGCTTTTGACGTGACAATGGAATCTAGAGCAACCATTGATAATATTTATTTTAAAAAAAATATGATAGGGAACATAAAACAAAAATTGTTTGAAAAAGTGCATCAACTCAATATGGCATTTTGGATTACAATGATTTCATGTAATTAAAAATATTTCTCTTTTGAAAGCTGTAACTATTTTAAATTGTATGCCTCAAGTTTTATAAGTTTTTATATTGCAATCATCACAGGGTAAGCACATTTTGGGGTTAATGTCAATAAAACTCATGGAATGAGATGAAAAACTGTAGGTTCTAGTAATGTCCATGTAGTTGGCCATGTTTATTGGGGAGGGCATAGGTGATGAAATGATTATCCTAATAGTGTTATTTATCTTGTTTCAATATATCCTTCTATATTTGTTAAGAGCCATGTTCCGGTCATTCAAAAATAATACCTCTTTGAACTATAATCTTTCGGTCTATGATCATTTCCTAAATATAGTTTGGGATTTTAATTCATGATTTCAAGATTCTTAAGCTAGTGCTTTCTACAAGCATAGTTAATACATGATTAGATGGAGAGTGAAGACTTAGGAGATATCACATTTAAATTGATTCAAATATGTAATGGAGTATAAAAAATGTATGAGATTGATAAAAGGCTAAATATAATTAGAGTGATTGAGAAACACAAGAACAATAAGGCACCATGTTAGAATTATAATGCAATATTGTATAATACAAAGATATGTACATTGATATGAGAGGTAAGATGTATGCTACTAAATTATTCTCTATGTTTCAAACATTTTGTTACAAAGAATGAATATAATAAATGACTATACTAGTGTAGAAGATGAAGTGACAATTGTGGTGCTGCAATAAGTGTAACCACTTATTGTTTGAATGTTTAGATTCTCCATTTTTTTCAACACAACAAAAAAAAATATTAAAATGTATGCGATGTAGAGGATTTGGGGCACATTCATGCAATATTAGTTTAAGTTGGGCATAAATAGGTGTGATTAGAGTAATACAAGATCAATTCAGTGACCCATGCACACCAAACCATCCCTTTCTATCAATATTTCATCCAATTAGGTCCTTCATAGGCAAAAATTGACACAAGAAAAGCACAACCACTTTCAATCAAGGCAAAAGTAGATGATTAAAGGCATATTTATGTGGGACCGAACCAGTTATGTTAAAATCCATGGGATTAGGTCTCTTATAAGCAAAAATTGTCACAACAAACCTCTGAACATACCCAACTACTATCTTATGTTGATTTGGGGCACTTTCATGTGCAATTGGCCTAATTTAGTTTGAATTCTAGCCCAAACAATTGTGAATGAAGTAACTTAGGTTGATTTAGTGATATATGCACACCCAACCACCCCTTCATATCAATATTGCATGCAATTAGGTCCATTGGGCCAAAATCAATACAACAAAACAACAATAACTTCCACTTTAAGTAAATGTGTGTGATTTGGTATAGAAGATTTGATAGAATAAAAATAAGACTAATTGGTAGTGTTTCCAGACATTTTAAAAAGACAAAACCAAGTGCTAGGAATTACTTTCCTAAATAGATTTGGGGAGCTTATGAGTGTAGAAACATTGGTGGAATCTTGCACATCTAGCATAGACCTAATAGATTGGATAGCGACACATGATCCAAGAACCCAAATGGCATGGAGGAAGCAAGTGTATTTGGAGATCCACGTCTTCATGGTGGTGGTGCACATAATAAAAATATGGAATCACAACTGATGATGACAAATCTTTAGGTGATGGAATGCCCTTCAAATGTATTGGTGCCTCAAGAAGATTAGAGGAATCACATGTTAATAGCAATGGATATTTATGAGTCCTCTTAGCTATTGATAAAGACTTTTGGTGGAGTTGAATACACAATAGGCTACAACTAGGCATGTAAAATTGCATGGTGCATCAAGAATGTGAGGGATATGGTGTGTAAGATTTATAATTTTACAACTCCTTTGAATTGGAGTGCTTCAAATTGATACATGTCAAAATTTATCTTATAAAAACATGCATAGATCTAAATAAAATTAAGAAAATATTCTTTGATGAATTTGAATATCTTAAGTTAGAGTGTTTAAAGATTATTGGGTTGAAAAGGATTCAACAAAAACCAAAAGATTCAATTCCCTCTCATCCCAATAGTTTAAAGATTTATTGACAATGCTATCATATAACATGGATCCATTTATGAACAATGAATGGTTTATACGTGTTATTCAGTCATCTAAAATGATTAGTTATTTATTATATCATTGTTATTTAATGCTACACACAACATATATATAGATTATAAAATTGTGAAAGCTTAACCAATTATTATAGAAGTTGAAATACATAAACTTTTATTTATGACTCTTTATCTTCCAATGATTACTTAACTTTACCATCAATTGTATTGTTTATTGACAGATATATTAACATAACTTAAAACCAGAGAGTGTCCCTTAACACATGAAGTAGTGTGACGGATATGCCGCACACATGAGTTATCTTATCTCTAGCTTGGAGTGCGCCTAGGGTCACATCAATGGGATTTTTATTAGTGGAGCCCGCACATGGAGGGAATTAAGTAGGCATGGTCCAAATGTTGGTGCCAAGAATAAAAAACAATGATATTGAAAATGATATGACACTATTTCTTTTATCATTTTAAAAACATAGCATCTTCATATTCTCTCTACACCACAAACCAGAGGTTTCAGTTCATATATTTTTGACTGTTGCATCTTCCATTAACTAGGTGATTGTTGCTAAGTGACTGCTGCTAAAGTAAAAATTCAAAAATAAGAAACTTACCTCTGTGAAATTGCTGATTTTTTATTTCCTTTAATTTTCTTTCCTGCTATGTTTTGTTATCTGTTATATTTTATTTGGTGTTTATGACAGTATATAACCTCAAAAATTAATTTTTGATAAAATTATATTAAATTAATCATAATTTAATGTTAAAGATATATTAACCGTCATTAACTATAATTTAATTTAAAAATTCGCACTGAGTACAAAGAAGCTCTAACTTAACTTAAACGAGAATGAAACTTGCTGCAAAGACCGATAAAAACAAACCCAAAACATCCTCAAATACACTTAAGACCCATCTTATAATATACATGTACACGACATTAGAAAGAACCCACAATTGTTTTATGCAAGGTAACTTATTAAATTCTATGATCGAAAGGTATCTATTCCCCTAATTCACTTGGGCCTTATACTCAACCTCGATCATTAAAGCATGCCACATCCAGCTAATAAATTTCAATCATGTTTTACTCAATTAAATAAATAACACTTTGTCATGTCTCTTGCAGATTTAATCCTTAAGCTTACCTTTAAGAATCCCATGTTTTTTTTTTCAATTTAAAATTAAGCTTACCTTTAAGAACCCCATGTGTTTTTTTTTAAAAATTTAAATTTATCCCATTCGACATAGTGTAGTGGCGGCGTCACATCTGTCATAAACATCGATGTGATTTGAAAGTTACGAAGCAAGGTTGCTCTATACATGTTGAAACACTGCATTACTTTAAAGAATACTAGTACAAAGGTAAAAACACTCCTCCCACATAGAATGGTATAAACAGACACAGGGCAGGGACGATATAAATGATAATCAAGTAATCTTGTCACAAAATTCCATTATTTTCAGTTCTAAAGGGTAGCATAAGCATCTTTTAATTGCCTCCAAAACTGTTAACGATATTTTTTATAGTGATCTTTCCGAGTGCTATAATATTTAGTTTTTATTTATTTATTTATTTTTGAGTTTGATTTTAAGAGGTATTGGATGCACGTAACACACTTATCAATTCATCTACATTTTTTTTTTTTAAATTTGACATTTTTTAACATGTTTGGATTAATTGAATAATACCTCTTAAACATCCTATAAAAATGAATCTTGGGTCAATTATTACAAACTATTTATTTCTAACCACTAGTCCAAACCCTTGAGTCCCACTAACCCAAACCCTTGAGTTCCAACAATTTGACATCTAAACTTTTGAGTTTCTTGCTTGCTTCTCAACATATTCCGTACCCTATTAAATGAAAATGTCCAATAAACCAAATAAATGATGGTATGATTGATTAAGATGTTTGATTGACAAAAAAACTTAGATAAGATCAACTCTTATTACTAACAAAACCTACCATAGTATAACTAGAGAAATGAAGATCGTGATCAAAATGAATTTGACAATATAAAACAACTGACTCAATCATTACAAACTGTTTAATTATCAACAATAGAGATCATAGTCCAAATGAATTTGACGACATAAAACAACTAATTCAATCATTACAACTCAACAGTAAAAATCGTGATCCAAATGAATTTGACAACATAAAACAACTGATTCAATCATTACAAATTGCTTGATTCTCAACAGTGGGCATGAAACCCAACCCTCTATGATATTTAGTTAATATTATCTATCAATCGCAGAAAATGAGTAGAAAGCATGAAAGCTTCATAAGTATACAAAATTACGTTCAGAATTTAAAAAACAAAAGGAAAACTATGAGACCGAACTTACAGACTCCATAAAGATGGATGGCAGACGCTTTGCAGCGTCAGTGCATTAACCATTGGGGTTATGTCGGTACGGGCTTAGAAAATAGCGTGCATGACAGGCAGAGCGAGACCAGCCTTTCTGGTTTCTCCAAATACATCTCTCATGACTCATCCTCGCTCCAGGCTGGACGGTCATTTTCATTGCAGTAATTATCGCAGGCGTAGTTTTCGGTGGAGATGATGAGCCCTTGTCATTCTGCAGTGGCAGCTTCATTGCTCTCTCGCCTCCGACATACAAAACACCTGTCTGACTGATTTTACAGCTTTCTCTTAACACACTACCACGCCACCACACGACTGGACCGCATCCATGGCTTCCAAACACAATCACAGTAGCATAAAAACCTTTCAATTTTACATAAATTTTATCGTCTCGAATATTGAAGTACAATTTAAAACAAAAATACGTAATGTAATCTTTGAAACTTCTATGGTTTTATTGCCTACACTCACATGCCTGTTTATTACTCTCAGAAATAAATCTGAGAAAAGCATTGAAAAAGTTCATAGATGTAAGAATTAGCTTTCAGTCGGGCCCAACAGCCAAGATTTATACCACATACACACACTAAACTATTTGTATCAAGAAACAAACCAAGATTTACGAAAACCCCTTCTTCAAGGAGACGACTCGAATCGCCATTTAGTCCACCTTGCTTGCGAGATGGAGCGAGGGTTAGGTTTAGGTACATCGTGGGCCAACTGAATAAAGCAAGGGCACAACTGTCTCCACCTTGTGTTGCAAAATTCGTAGGAAATTAAATCCATATGCCTAAGCAGTGTGCATCCCCTGAACTTGCAGTTGATCTGTCGCCCACCATTATGCAATGACAGAAACCAGACAACATCTTCTTCCTCACTGCTACAAACAACACCCATATTCGTATTCATATTCATATTCAGCCCTCCTGCTGTTGTGGACAATTTTATCCATCTCTCGCGACGCCAATCCAGCCTACAAAGCCCCTCAGTGGTGACCCCTACAATTCCCAACCTGCGCACACCAATTCCGCATACCTGCTCACGAAAACACACAGTTTTCCTCTTCACACGATCCGTCTGAATGTCGAAGAATACCATGTAAGAGGAATCAGTAGTAATCAACCAGCATAAAACGCCCTTGTAAACCACACCACTACTTCTGCGCACTGCACCGCTGCCTGAAGGAATAAGCGGTCCTGCAATGTCAACCCTCTTCCACTTTTGCACACCAGAATTATATACAAAAACACTGCTGAGCATTGTGGTTGTAAACAGAATAACTTTATAAGAAGCCTCCAATGTTACCATCTCGATGCACAGGTTGCCACAATTTAATAACACCCAAGGGTTAGGCAGCCTTCTGCTCTTTTTGGTAAGGGGATTGACCACCACGAGCTCAAGACCCGTGAACTGTTGCCTATCTTGACAGCTTGTGTCACTGACTAAAACTTTATCAGAACAAGTGCGTTTTATAATGGCTAAAAAGAGAATAAGGCCGCCTGATGCAGAGACCATCCTCGGATTAAGGAGGGCGTGGTCTCTGCATATGTCTGGAATTGGCATGGGCCTCCAGACGTTGGATAAAGTGTTGTAGAACAGTAAGGCGGGCTCGCATTCGGCCCCAGCGCTGTCTGCTACGATCCAGCTGTGTTGTGGGGCGTAGGCCTTATGGAAGTCGGCAGAATTGATGATCCTATGGAGGGAAGAGCATGATTTTGATGCAGCAGAGAGAGATTCCAAAGGGAGGCTGCACAGGATTAGAGTCAATATGTTATCTGGTAGATCTATGAAATTGGTGGCGAGGGTGCCCGCTTCTGCTTCTGTTGCCATTGTCAATGTGCTCAGTCTCGCGAGGATAATTTTGTTTTCAATGGTAACAACTGGGTTGCATTGATAACGGCATTTCCATTTTAAGTAACGCATTCCAGTCTGTTTTTGAGTAACCTTACATTTCAATTAAGAACATCCATTTGGTGAATTCTATTAAATATTCCTTTTTTTGTTACACAAGTTTGCAAAAAGAATGGATTCTCGAGACTTCCACAGAAGCAAAGCACCCTCTTCGTCCTTGCTGTCCACAAATATCTTAAGCATTTAAAAAATAAAAATAAAAATTAACTACTATATTTATGACACGTTTTCAATTATTCGTTTCAAATCCCATCAACTCTAAACATGGACAATTAGCCCTATTCAGAAAGTAAACAAATTACCGTACACATTACATGGAGGGTAGCCCCTCCATGTTTAAAATTGAAAGGTTGGTCTTAATTTTAATTTCAAAGGTATTTAATCATTTAATTTTTTTCATGGTGAAAAGTTGAAAGATATAATTATAGTTTTATTGAAGAGAGAAAATTAAGTTGATGTATTATTAAAAAATATGTTAATTAAAATAATATTTTTATATTTTAACAGATTTCAATTTTACAATCTTTTTAGATGCAAGAATAATTTTTTAAAAAAATTACAAATTTAAATATTTTAATTAAAAAAAAATCAAAATTATAAATAAGACCAAAAATTCCTCAACAAAATTTCAAATTTATATATTCTATCAAAATAAGTTTCTCAAAATTACAAGACATAAAATTTTTAACAAACTTTTAAATTTAGATATTCTTGTAAAATAAGTTTCTCAAAATCACAATTTGGAAGACCAAAAAACCCATATCAAGCCTCCAAATTTAAATATTCCAATGAAACAAGTTTTCAAAATTGCTTGGAAGCTCTTTAAAACTATTGTAAGATTTCAAACCAAGAGAATTTAGAGCAATTCGCTAACCAAATTTTGGTGGTAACTGCTTTAGCTTAATATAACTTTTTAAATTCAACTCCGTCAAAGATGAGAGCTCCCCAACCACTTTTGGTAACTTGTTCAAAATACTACAATGATAAAATTGTAGCTTCTCTAGATAATATAATTAAACTAAACATGAGATTTTTGTAACAGTAAAATAATATAAAACCAACTATGAAAATAAAGAATAAAAAATACTTAAATATCACATTTCATCTCATAGAATATTAAAATAAATCACCATATTTCACTATTAAAAATATTTAATAGGTTCATATATCCATCCAATTTAACCCCTATTCTCTAATCATAAAGAAGCCAAACTTTACTAGTTGTAGGATACTACACCATAATAACAATGATTATCTTTTGAATTAAATATTGGCTATGATCAACAAGCTTCAATTTTAATAATTCATGTTTTTACTATTAAATTCACCATGAAGGGAACAGAAATTAAAATTCCTTGCAACAGTTCAATTGTTAATTTGTTTATATATACATAGTGTTTATTTGTATCATGATCCTAAAGCATTGAAATTCTTGTATGTCTTGTATGTGGCCTAATTTTTTTTATCTTTGAGATAAATAGTGATGAATTATGGGAATTGTTAATTTGTTTATATATACATAGTGTTTATTTGTATCATGATCCTAAAGCATTGAAATTCTTGTATGTCTTGTATGTGGCCTAATTTTTTTTATCTTTGAGATAAATAGTGATAAATTATGGGAAGAGAAGAGCAAAATTAATTAGGAGTAAACAACATAAAGAGACCCATTAAAAGACACATGATTACTACTATCAAATTTTTATTTTAAAAAAAATACTATTTACTAACAAATTTAAGCTACACAACACAAAGAAAAAAACAATGCTATCTTTTTGAACAATTCTATCTTTATTCATCTAGATGTACCCTATTTAACACAATAAACATAAAAGTTGGAGTAAGAATAATTGAAGTAAAAATCTTCAACGATTGTAAAATCACGAGAGAGGTTGGGTAGGGATGAAAACTACTAAATTTGGGGATAAACATTGATGAGAAAATCACTAACATACATACATATATTTGGAAAAAAAATCTTATAAATATAATAACTTTATATAATAATAATTGAAAATATTTTATTTGAAAAAAAAAAAAAAAAAACTCAACATTGTATTAACCAATTGAAAATAAAAATTGCCTATAAAAATATCCTTTATATTCTTTATCTATTGTATTTGAAATAGTATGGATTATAATCTTCAAAGATTTGTGGAATAAAAAGGGAAGTGATTTGTGAATGTAGTGAGATAACTGAGATGCTTATATTTATATTATGAGTGGAAAATAAATTTGATTTTGTTTATGCAATAAAATTAACAAGGTTCATAACCTAAACAAAGAAACATAAATATCTTTACATGTGCCAACCATGCTCCTTTAAAGTTTTTCTCTTCACCCAAGACACTAATACAATATTAAAATTGTGGCCCTTTTATATATTCTCTTCCAATATGTTGGGTTTTGTAGATAACAAAAAATACTAAAATTGATCTGAGATAGTTTAAAATAAACTATTAAGGAAATTCTAATGATTGGGCATGTTATAAATTTCTCCAACACCTTTATAATCATGTTATGCTGCAATAATAATATATTTTTAAAGAAAAATAAAAATGAAAAAAATAAAATTTAATAGTAAATACTTATTATTTTGGATATCATATGTTGAAAATGGTTTATAGATAGAGGACTGATATTTATTCTTGACAAGTTTATAAGTAATAAAAATAATAAGAGAAGTAAACGAAGTAATGTTCATTCAAACATGACACTAAACAACTCATATGGTTATGAAAATAAATAAAAATTATGTTAAGACTATTTCTAATTCATTGCCATGGCATAACTTCAAATTTATGGATACTTAGCTCACTCTAGGTGTTAAAACATAGATTTTTGTAATGGAATAGAAATAAAAATAACACACCAAAAAGTAGAGTGTTGTGTACAATTAATAAAATGCCATATAACATAATATTTTAAGTAGTAGCACAAATTTGTTTGAGAGTATATATCATAGTCATAATATTCTCTTGATGAGATACATACATTTAAGTTCAGATTTCGAGTGTATTATGGTACATACCAGAGAAAATAGAACTTATAGTTACTTTAAAGTATAAATAAAGGCAAACAAAAAAATAATAATAATTTCTCACATGTAGTCTATCTGAATCTTGAGTACCTTTCTTACCCATCATCACAAAAAATTTATATAAATATCCAAAATCACTTTTGTCATAATTTTTGGTCATATTTATATCAGTCATGGTTTGTCCTATAAAATAGTTAGAATTTTCAAGGTTTGTACCATACACTAACAGTGATGTGGCATTGATGGGCATTTTTTTATAACACTTTTTTTGTCATTTTAATATGCATGTATACTTATACATTGTCAAGCATTTTATAAACTTTAATTTTTTTTTTACGGTGTATTTTTTAATTACACTTATTTGAAGGGTTTGAAGCCCTTGGAAGGGCTAGGAAGGGTTCAATTTTGATCACTGGCTACCACTCACTTTTATTTGGTGTGTATATGAGAGGGGTTACGATATTTTGTCTATTCTTATCAAACATGTAAGTAGAGAAGTAGGAGGAAAAAATACTTGTCAATGGTAATAGAGTTAAAATATAGTAATTACATATATTCTAATTGTTATAATTAGATTTTTTAACATTACATATAAATAATGTTAAATATATGCTTGTAATGCATGCATGGCACACTGGTATGTCATCGATGGGGTAAGATATAGGTATGTTAGTTGAGCCGAGTAACAATGATCAACATTGTTTGACTATTTTTGGCACATGACACATGATAAGAATATAGGTTTATGTTGCTCATATTATCATTTTAAGAGGTCATTAATTTCTTATCCTATGTAGAATGGATAATTGTGCCCATTCTGCACAAGTAATATAAGAATATAGGTATGAATTTTTCATATTTTTCCTATCTTATGTAGAATGGGTATTTGCCCATTCTACATGGGATAGGAAAAATATGAGCAATTCATATCTATTTTCTTATATTACTTTTGTAGAATGGGCACAATTTTCCATTCTACATAGGATATGAAAAACATGATAAATACATAATTATATTATTATATTACTTGTGTAGAATGGGTAGACGCCCATTCTACACAAGATAAAAATAATTCCTCTTAATTGATAATATTCTTGTCTTGTTCAGAGTGGGCACATGTATATTCTAAATAAGAAGAGAATATTATCAATTAAGAGGTCATTATTCCTATAGACGTGTGTAGAATTAGAACGTGTTTGTAAAACCGAAGTGATTTTCACATATAATTATCAAAATTTTAAAAGTTTGCACCTTATGCACTAGGTTATGTGAAATAATTAATCACTTTATTACCACTCTGATATGTTTTAAATCAGGGTACACATTTAGTTTCATGCCACAAAGTATATGATATAATTACAATTAAAGGAATCAACCATAATATAATGTGAAATCCACAAATTAACATGGCCACAGATGCCCAGATACCCATTCTACATGAGATAGGAAAAATATGAGCAATTCATACATATATTCTTATATTACCTGTGTAGAATGGGCACAATTTTCCATTCTACATAGGATATGAAAAATATGATAAATACATAATTATATTATTATATTACTTGTGTAGAATGGGTAGATGCCCATTCTACACAAGATAAAAATAATGCCTCTTAACTGATAATATTCTTGTCTTGTTCAAAGTGGGCACATGTATATTCTAAATAAGAAGAGAATATTATCAATTAAGAGGTCATTATTCCTATAGACTTGTGTAGAATTAGAATGTGTTTGTAAAACCAAAGTGATTTGCACATATAATTATCAAAATTTTAAAAGTTCGCACCTTATGCACTAGGTTATGTGAAATAATTAATCACTTTATTACCACTCTAATATGTTTTAAATCAGGGTTCACATTTAGTTTCATGCCAGAAAGTATATAATATATTTACAATTAAAGGACTCAACCATAATCTAATGTGAAATCCACAAATTAACATGGCCATAAATGCCCCTTTTATTTCAAAGTTAAGATGTGCTCCAGGAAAATCCATGACTCCATGACCCCATGATCTCATTGTATGTGTATTCACTTTGCTATTACAAATAATAATGTTTAAAATATTGTATGTGATTTATTGGGTTTTGGGACATGATTGCAATATGTTGGCATATTGCGAGTAGGAAAATGTGGACATATGGAGAGATAAAGTGGACTTAAAGTTTTAATTGATCCACATATTTTGTTGTGCCACTTTGAGAACAAAAGAAACCTCCATGACTCTGTAGATTCATGATGATTACATTATGTTCTCTTTTGATGTTGTATAATTCTTAAAATCAATATATTATGTGCTTTAAATGTTTTAGTTGTTATATATTTAGTTATTCTATGTAGAAAAGAAGTGCATGTGAAGAAAATATAAAGCAAAGATAAAGGTTCAACAGATTTGTAGACTACGAATAAAGTCATTTTAAAACTATCAAACCCAAAACTAAACTTGAAATAATTTACTTGTAGTTCAACACTTCAAAACCCTCTCCCTCATGCATCACCGTATATTTTTTGTGTTCTTAAAAATACATCAAGTATGAATCTTGAAACTTATAGTGCATCGTTACTTGTGCATCTTCCATGAACTTAAGTAAAATTAACTGCAATTTGAAAAATAATTTGATTACATAATTAAAAATTAATTGAAACATATTCTTAAATATAAAATTATGAAAAATAATTTTCTAAAATAAATATTAATCTTTCACTCATATTTAATAAACAATACAATTACATCGGTAATGGGCCAAGAGTAATAAGCTTGAATAGAAGCAGGGTTAAGAAGATTGAATATAAGAAGGGATTTATTTTGAGATTAGTAATCTTAATTGATTATTTTCTAATTTATTTATATGTATGAGATTGATTTATTTATAAGTGTGTACTCTTCTCTCTCATGATTGTAATGTTTTGATGGGAGTGTGGGAGGATCTGTCAGGTTTTTTTAGCTACCCTATGCATGTTTTTATCCCTTATCTCCATCTTGGGCATTCATTCTTAAAGGATTGATTTGGGGGGTTGTGATTAGAAGTTTTTCATGGCTCACAGTGATTTTAAGGTGTAAATATGGTTTTGTGGTTTTTTTTATTGCTCAGTGCATCTGCATGGAGGGGGATTTAAACTTGGCTATCATGGAGCCACCTTTCTTCTTTTTCACCACTAAAATTGACTTGGTCTTCTATAGCTATGTGATGGATAACAAAATCAAGAGAATATTCTGGGCTCTCATAGGTTAGGTCTTGGATTCTATTTATAGGTTTTGGGTGTGGATTATGCTAAGTTGGAAATTCATAGCTGAATCAAGTTAGAAATTGCATCAGTGTTTGTGAGAAATATTCTATTTTTTTAGGGTAGAGCCATTACAGAAATGGTGGTAGATAAATTTCTCAAGCTTGATTTCAAATTTGGTCATCCCAAATCATTAGAGTCTATGTCTTCCTTCTCTCTTTGCCCTCACCCCTCCCTCTCCCTTTCTCTAGTTCTAAATTTAGGGGGTTGATTCCTGTTTCCATATTTCAAGAGCTGGAAGGTTGATTCGTGAGTGTGGTGGACTATTTGGAGAAATTGTAATATTTCTATCATTGTAAGGATTTGTCTTAGGGGATGTATTTCCCTCCTCTTATTTTGGAAGCTTCAAAAGAGACCATTCTTAAGCTATGTGCCTTGTCGGACCACCACAAATTTCCCCAAGCCTTGAAGGTAACATTCCTTCTGGCTCGGTTGAGTGGATGGTAGAAGAAAGATTTGATAGAGAAATATCCTAAGGATGACAATGAAAATTTGGTTTTTGATAGAGGTAATCAGACTTGGGGTTTGTATTTAGGAGGTCACATCCTTTGGAATAGGGTTCTTTATGCCCAAGAGACTTCTTAGAGTATCAAGCATATGCATGGTAGCTCTAGTCAGGCATCTGGGGGTGTTCATGGTTTTCATATGAATAATTTAATGAGAGGCTATATGGTTTCTGAAGGCTTCACTTTGAAATTTTTCCTTCACAATACTAAGATGAAGGTTGCATGCACTTGTTGCAAAGTGGTGGTGGTAGTTTGGTGGAGGATCTAGTTAGAGCAATGGAAAGCTTATTTTCTTTGGCTCTAATTATGCATTTCAAGTTGGGTGACCCATATCTTGTCATGAAAATAATGGTTGAAAAGTGGGCTCCTGAGGTAGTGCCACTTGCTAAGTGTATTTTATTAGACTAGTTAGTTGGTGTTGTATTTTTGGGAGTCTATCCCCTTGTTGGGTCTGATCTCAATGGTGTTTAGCTTTCACCCCTTTTTGTATGCATGTTTTTGGCTTTCCTTTTCATATGATATCTATAAATTTTGGGTCATGTATGTAATCCTTTGGTTTTATTTTTTCCTTGAGTCATTTGGAAAAATAACTTGCTTAAATTGTATTTTTGCATTTTTAATATAAGGGTGAGGGACCCCACAACCCTCAACTATTAATAAAAAATGGATAATAGAGTTACATTATTAAGGTCTTAATGTACGTATTCCACATGTATGACAAATAATTTGATGAAATAAATTATATCAATATTCAATTCATATTAAATAATTATAGTATAAATGTAAGGTCAATTTATTATAACATGCTTTGGAATATAAATTTCAAAAAACCCCCCTCCCGGGCCAATATGATATCACATATTAATTTATTATCTTCAATAGTTTCATCTTAGCATTCATTACCCTTCTCAGGTAGTGCAAGGTATGATTCAATGGCCTCATGCCCATTTTTATCTTAATGAATCCTCTTTTCCATTTTTTGTTTGTTGTCCATGCCCAAAGGATGCTATCCACATCAATGTCTTGTTTACTTTTTTCTGATTTGATTCATGATTTATTAGGCACCAAACAATATCGATACAATGCTTCCCTTCTTATCTCCCTAAGGGTTTTTAATATTGAATCCTCACCTTTTTATCCACATTCTCACCTTCTAGTTTAAGGTAACTATCCCTATCTACCCTTCCCATCCATATCTTTTCATTTTCATTTGTTGGTTGCACTAGAATCATTTATCCCACATACACATCCATCAATGCATTGAATGCTTGTTTAGATCTTCCACAAATAGGTGCAATATAAATATCATTATTAATTAAGATATGCTAATTAATGTAGTTTTGTCTGTGAAAATGCGTTTCTCATATTATTTGGTCATATATGTTGTTATCCTATATTATTTGTAGTAAAAAGTAAGCATCTGACATCTTTCTAAATTTTTAAATAGTCTATTCAAATCACACAAAACATTTTACCAATATATGTTATCTTTGGAAGCAAAAACTCTCTACCTCCACCTATTTCACTTTTTCCTCAATGTTCAATATATGATTTTAATCCCTTTTTATATTTTCCATTACTTTGAGTTATTTGAAAAGTATCATAGGATGTTTCTCTTTGATCATTTATTGTTTCTTTATATCCCATCATTGGTATGCCATCCACAACATGGAACCTAAACATATTAGGTTTGTTAATACCCACTATATTTTTGTTTCCATCCAAAAAGTGTGGCTCCATGAAGGCCTTAAAGTCATAAACTTCCTTAATAATATAAGGACTGAATATAATTGAATCTTCTCGGCATGTTTAATAGGTGTCCATGATATGTGGAAAAGAAAAAGTGTCTGAATTTCATAATGATGTTGTTAATCTACTTAAAGTAGCATATATATCCTCATGAATGTGTCCCATTGGTGTTTGAATCACAATAATTGAGAATGGATGGGGGAGGTCAAGGTCAATCAATGTCCTCAAAACATTCATTCAATTCCACTTAAGCATACATGAATCAAACATGAACATCTAGCAAAGCATATACAACCATACAAGATCATGAAACAAGATAACACGTTATATATGTGGGAACCCCTCAAGGGGAAGAAAAACCAATTATATTTTAAAATGGATTATAGTAATATAATACAAAAATTAACTTTAATTAAGCACCAACTCCACATGGAACACCAACCCCAACTATTCAAGCACCCACTCAACTAGGCTTTAACAAGTACCAACTTGAAAGAAGGCACCAAATAAACTACTTGAAACTTTTGATCAATTTAATAAAACCTTGATTCTCTCATAATATATTATTGTCACCTTATTTATCTCTTCTCACTCTTTTATCCCTCTCGAACTACCTTTTAGGCTTCTTCACTCAACTAGGTCTCTTCAAGATAGATTAGGTCATATGACCTTGATAATCATATATAGTACCCATGTTAGATCTTCATGATAATTATTATACACCCCTATTATGGTATAAAAGACCTCATTTATCTCTTCAAATTTTTATTTCCTTTGCTTTCACTCTCATTTCCTCTAACTACTCAATTAGGCCTATTAGGTCTTATTCTTATACAATCCTCTAGCTCACACACCTCTTGGTCAAAAATACACACTTGCACACTTGTATTAAATTTTAAATAGGTCTTATAACACATTTAATACATTAATAAATCATTAAAATATGTCATACATAACTTAGAAGACCAAAACCTCTTTTAGGCCTTAAGGAGACCTAATTCAATTAGGCCTTCATTAGTACACATTACCCTTTGATCTCCTTGGAACACTTTAAAACTACAAAAATGGAAATAAAAATTCATATAAAACTCAAATATCTCTCAAATAAGCTCATATTAGGTCCATGACATTTTTTGGCTCCAACCACCACTCGAAGCACACCATTAGTACTGTTTACATTAGGCCTTCACACACACAAAAAAGTCTATCTTGAACAACTAAAAATAACACATTATTTAACCATAAAAACATGATAATAAATTACATAAGCAAAACCTAAAAGAACTCAAAAACTTCACCAAGTGAATTCTACTTCATCACACGGGTCAAAAATATTCAAAAGCACTAATACAACTTGATCACTTAGAACTGCCAGTTTTCCTTAAAGACCAGTCATGGTGACTTAGACATCCAACACATGTATAGACATATTAAATGAATTATTATTCATGTAGATGAACCTATGACATATCCAAACCATATTCAAATATAAAAATCATATTGTCTAGTGGCAACTATTGGTCTTACAGATCAATTTGTTGACCTCACTATACACAAACCCCACCAAGTCAGACAAGTCATTTTGGATTATCATTTTCATCACCATATATGAATTCAAAGATTTATACCAAAAATTAATAGGACATAACAGTCCAAAAAAAAAAATCCATATGTTTGGTTTCATCACTATATCATGATAACACATTCCTATTCATCTTCTCACTATTGCTAAAGTTTTTCACTATTTGTACGATTTGGCCTATTAGCGACTGGCTAGATTAGATGATCAATTTAGCATATTTAAGGGATATAAACTATCAATAATCCTTCATGGACATGAAATATTATTCTCAATCTTTATCCTCTATCCATTTGCATACTTTGAATTGGTCAACTCTGACTACTACAACAAATCTCTAAGAAATTGACACTTTCCTATAGGGTTTGCTCACACACTTGATAAATCAATCACACCTGGAGGTGCCTGAGAGAGTTTATTAAAAACTCAAATATCTTACCTAAGCATTCCAATAAATTTTGGGCACTTTTGATCAACATCTTCAACATCATATCCTTATTAGGGTTCTAAGAGGGTTTAAACCTATTTCCATTCTTAACAATCGTTCATAAAGCATAGCCCCTCAATCCAAAAACAAATGCATATAATTTTGAGTTAGGACCATTTCACATATACCATGAATATATTAGGTTCCCATGTAAAGTTTTAATGAGCTAATGACCATAAGAAAATTCTTCTCAGGTTGAGAGCCATTCATTATGAGCACTCAAGAGACCTCAAAATAACTTTTCATGCCTTGTCGTTCAAACTATGACCTCAAACTACATGAAAAAAAAAAAAAACATAATTCACCTCTAAAATTTATTTCATAATCTCAAACACTCTTAAATATGATCATGACCTCTCATTAGGCCACATTTTCTCTCTTTGCTCTCTAGACCTTAACCTACAAACCACATTAGGTATTAAAACTGACATTCATGCCTATTTTCATGTTCTCTCCACTTCAATTACATACTAAATCAGCCTATATCATACTTAAACACTACCAGACATCCTTCAAATACCCTGACAATAGATCATGATACCTCATTAGGCGAGGTAGGGTCTAGAAGTGGTCTAGTTATAGACTTGATTTGTAGGTCCTACCCTTGTCGGCTCACCCTGAGATCCTCATGAGTGCTAAAATGACTAAAATACATGATAAATTAACCTCATAAAATTACTCATACATGCGTGCACTCATCTCACCAAGCCATCATACTCATATCTTCTAATAAGGTCTCTTCATGTTATGACTAGTGCCATGACTAGGATTTTCAAGAACTTGAAACTTAACAACTGACCTTAAAAAACTTATGAAAGTATTTAAAATTTAATTATATGATCACATGATTCCAAAAAACCTCTCACAATATTTTACTTCAAAAAAATTCAATTTGCACACTAGACTGCTTCTCAAGAGAAAATGAACCTTACCAATGATATTAGCTAGAAAACACTCCCCTATGCAGCACTTGAATTCATTTAGTGATTGTGAGGGGTAGGAACTATATCCAATTCCTGTCTTAGGTATTCAAATGTTGCTTTTGGAAGTGGCTTGGTCAAAATGTCTCAAAATGTCTGAGATATGATCCTATGTAGAAACATATTCAAATTTGACACTTTTTTCACTTACCTGCTCTCTTAGGAAATGATACTTGATAGGAATTTGATTAGTCCTTGAGTGCATAACAAGGTTCTTTGAGACACTTATATCACTTGTATTATCATAGTAGATAGGACTATGACCATCATACTACACCTTGTAGTCTTTTAAATTCTATCTCATCTATAAGACCTGAGTGCAACATGAAGCTAATGCAATGTACTTAGCTTCACAAGTGGATAATGTTATTGATGATTTCTTTTTGCTTATCCATGAAACTAGGCACCCACCTAAGAAGAAAGATCCTCCACTAGTACTCTTCCTATCATCTAGACTTCCTTCCTAGTCTACATCTATATAGGTTGTAAAATTAAACTCCTTGCTCTTTGGATGCCATAACCCAAACTCCATAGTCCCCTTGAGTATCCTTTTGACTTCTTACAAATTATTTTCCTTTGGATCTGCTTGAAACCTTCCCATAAGGCCTACTACTTGCATGATGTCAAGTCTATAGGTAGTGGTGTATATAAAATGTCTAATCATTGACCTATATGATGTTTGATTGACATTTCAAGACTCATATTCCTTGCTCAACTTACACCCTATTATAATATGTATACTAACTGCCTTACAATAGTCCATCTCAAACTTCTTCAACATCTCTCTTATCTACTTAGCTTGTGAAATGAATATAACTTTTTCAGATTGAGTGACTTGTAACCCAAGAAATAATGATAGTCCTCCCATGATGGACATATCAAATTCTTTCTTCATCACCTCTGTAAATCCCTTGGTCATGTTCTCATTGTTTCCACTAAATATGATGTCATCCACATAAAAAACTACTATAACTGATGGTCATATTTTGACTTTATATATAGATTACTATCTATAACTCCTCTTTTGAATCCTTGATCCAACTGATACATGTCCAACTTGGCATACCAATATCTAGGAGCTTGATTTAGACCATAAAGAGACTTTTTTGATGAAAAAATATTCCTTGTCATTTGATAGTGATAACAACTCAGGGTAATCTATGTACACCTCCTTTTCCAAATTCCTATTCACAAAGGCAAATTTGACATCCATCTGGTATACCTTGAACCCTTTGAATCCTACATATTCTAGAAATAATCTAATGGCCTCTAATATTTATATTGATTCAAATGTCTCCTCAAAGTCTACCCCCTCTAACTTGTTCATATCCCTTGATTACCAATCTAGCCTTGTTTCTAGTGACTTGTCCAACTTCATTCAACTTATTTTTAAACACCCCATTTGTGCTAATGATATTCTTGTCTTTAGGCCTAGGAACTAGTTCCCAAGTCTCATTGTTCTCTATTTGGTTTAACTACTCATTCATAACACCTATCTAAAATTTGTCTTTGATTACTTCTATAAGATTCTCAAGTTCAATCTTAGATAATAGAGAAACATTTTCTTGATTCAGATTACTTACCAATTTTCTCCTTGTTTGCATACCTACATTATTGTTGTTAATGATTTGAGATTTAAGATGATCTCTTTGAATCTATCTTGAGGGGCCTTTTGAGTCTTATCTCTCCTTAACTTCTTATTCCTCATCAAACTCTATATAGTTTCCTCTTCATTATTAATGTCCAAATTCTCTAAAGTATCTTTTGACTATGAGTGTGATTTCCTTGTCTCATCCATCTTCACATTGGTGCTTTTCACTATCTTCTGTAATCTCTTGTTATAACATCTATACGTTGAGCTCATTGATGAGTATCCTAAAAATATACCTTCATCACATCTGGAATCAAAGTTTCCTATGTCTTCATTATCTCTATTGATTAAACATTTGGTCCTAAACACTCTAAAGTGTTCCACATTAGTAGGTCTACCTTTCCATAGTTCATAAGGAGTCTCATTGCCATTAATCCTTATCTGTCCTCTATTCAAAATGTAGATTGTAGTGTTTAATACCTCTCTTCAATATCCACCAGATAATATAGACTCAATTAGCATAGTTCTATCCATCTCTTGAACTGTCATATTCTTTCTTTCCACTACACCATTCTGCTGAGGTGTCCTAGCTATTGAGAACTGTCTCCTGATTCCATGAACATCATAAAAGTCATCAAACTAATTAGACCAAAAATATCTACCTCTGTAAGATCTTAGACACTTAATCTTCCCATTCTTCTCATTCTCAAAAATAGCCTTGAATGCCTTAAAATTTTCAAGATCTTATGACTTTTTCTTTCAAGAATGCTACCCAAGTCTACTATGTACGTAGGGATATGATATATTATTGTATATGGGTTGATGGAGATGCCGACATGTGGCACACATCCCCTTAGATAGTTATATGGGTAAAATATATTAGGATAATAGAGTAACTTGTGGAAGTAGTACATTAGGTAATGGTTGGCCTACATTGGGATTAGGAGGTTACCCATCCATGGGTTATATATATATATATATAGGAGATGATTATCATGGTAAAGATATCAAGTAAGCATTGAGTCTTCTATTGTAAGAGGATATTGGAGGTTGTCCCCTCGAAGAGACATTGTGGAGTTATTCCTTCCTAAAGGATTATTATATGGTGTTTCCCTACCTTAAGGGTATTTATGCATATATTGAATATCAAGATCTTATCAAGTGGTATCAGAGCTTCGATTTGGGCAATTTATGGAATGAAACCCTAGTTTTTTTTAATCATCAATAAATTTTTATTGGTTACGAATTTTTCCACAAATTTTTTACTGGATATGGAGAATATTTCAAATAAGTCAAATTAAAAAATATAGATTTTTTGATTCGTTTTGAGGGAGTTATTGCTATTTTAGATTTTATAATAATTTTTCTATATCTTCTGAAATATAAAAAAAAATTATTCAAAATTTTTATTGGAGATGTAAAAAGATATAAGAGAAGCACAGTAAAAATTTTAAAATTTTTTGAGTTGTTTGGAGTGATTTGTTGTGATTTTATGGATCAGTTTTGACATTTTAGGGTTTCGTGAACCTTAATTTATTTGTGGATCATGGAGTTGCAAAAAATTTTAGGGGAAGATGATATTGATGCTAGAGAATGGTGGCTCCTTTTGGAGAATCATTTTAAAAAAAAAATTGGGCAAAGATGATTACTTCCTTTTTTGTCTGGGCCTGCACTACATTGGTTTGATCAGTTGAGCTGTACAAAAAGGTTTTCTTCATGGAAAGAAATGGAACAGATGTTTTTATATTGATGGGATATAAAACAAGAAGCAGTAGAAGAAGAAGAAGTAGAAAAATAAGAAGAAGAAATAGAAGAATTAATAGAAGAAGAATAAAAAGAAGAAGAAGAAGAAGAAGAAGTATAAGAAGCAATAAAAGAAGAAGAAGAAGAAGAAGAAAAATAAAAAGAAGAAGAAGAAGAATTAGATGATAAGGGTTAAAATAATTTGGCTCCAAATAAATCCGAGTCAATTTTTCAATTTCATGGATGCATTCAAAAGAAGAAGGTGGTTGTGTCCATAAACCCTACCAGCAAGTATAACTTTATTAACATGAATGTGGCCAAGCATCTACATGTTCAAGCAAATAATATCAAGGAGGTTTAAGTAGATGGTAATAATATTTCACTATTTAAAGATTTGAAGCTCATTATGGAAAAATATGTTTTGCATTCAGATTTTTATGCTTTGGATATGGATGATATGCATATAGTTCTTAGATATCCATGGTTAGAGACTTTGGGAACAATGAATATTAATGTTCAAAAAAATTTTATGAAGTTTTGGTATAAGAAAAATAAGATCACTTTACAAGATATCATAGTGAAAAAGGCACCAATAACAATCCAAGTAGATCAGAAGGATGAGATTGAAACAGGTGATGAAGATCATGATGAAGATTCAGATGATATAGATAAAGACACACTACAAATGAAAACTTCATATACTCAAGAGACAAAGAAGGAAAAGGTGGAAGAGGTAGAATCAAAGGTGGATAAGGTCAAGGTATTGGAAAAAGTTGAGGTATATAGACACCCACATCATCATGAGAGGAAAAATCATGGAACCAGGTGAGGAAGTGTCATGACAACAATCATTTTGTCTATACAGGAAATAAAATTTCCAGTCATTATGGATATGCATGGAATCCAAAGAAAAAATACTGACACATGGAATGAATGGGGAAATCACTATGAATATGCATGGAAGCATACCTACTATGGTCATGGTTGGAATCAGAGAAGCACAGCAGAATATTATACATGAAATAAAAAGAGGAATACTTATGCTTGGACACCAAAGCAATCTAATTATGATCATGAACGAAGTCAGAGGAGCATAATATATTTTAGACACAAGCTTGGAGAGATATCACCTACCAAGATCACATTTGGATGGTTAGATGATCGAGATTGGAGACAAGTGTGCAATGATTTGAAGCACACTCATTATTTGGTTTCTTCTTATGTTTCAGGGATGAAACATGTCAAGGAGGGAAGTAATGCTATGTACCTAGGGATATGATATATTATTGTATATGGGTTGATAGGATAATAGAGTAACTTGTGGAAGTAGTACATTGGGTAATGGTCAGCCTACATTGGGATTAGGACGTTACCCATCCATGGGTTAGATAGATGTATATATATAGGAGATGATTATCATGGTAAAGATATCAAGTAAGCATTGAGTCTTATATTGTAAGAGGATATTGGAGGTTGTCCCCTCGAAGAGACATTGTGGAGTTATTCCTTCCTAAAGGAGTATTATATGGTTTTTCCCTACCTTAAGGGTATTTTTGCATATATTGAATATTAAGATCTTATCAAAGTCATTATTGTGTAGTCATCTATGAGTAACGTGAAGTAGATATCTCATTGAATGATTTTAATTCTTCTAGGCCCACATAGATTAGTGTATATTAATTCTAAGGATCTTGTAGTAGATTACTCCTTAGACTTGAACCTTCTTTTAGTTTTCTTACCATGTTGACATGTCTTGCAAAGTATGATTATAGGTTTGGTGATCTTAGGCATGTCCTTCATAGACTTATTAGTGCTTATCTTGAACATATTCTCAAATTTTAGGTGACCTAACCTTCTATGCCATAGCCAAATTTCATCCATATATATCATAAATCATCTTTCCTTATTGATCTCATTCAAGACATATAGAATGTTCTCAGTCCTCAGCATTGGCAATTATCCTTCCTAATTTGTCTTTCCTTATCTCACACCCCCTGTCATGAAAGGTTAGTATGTGTCTTTGATTATAGATTTGACTTACACTAATCAGGGTATGTTTCAAACCTTCCACATAGAACACATTTTGTGTCTTAGTCTTTCCATTATTCAAACTCAAGATACCATTACCAACTATATTGGCAGTTGTGTTGTCTCCAAACCTCACTATTTTTGTAATATTTTTCTTCAATGAGATGGAATTATTTTTATCACCTGTCATGTGGATTAATAAAACACTATATATATACCATTTCATGCCTTCATCTTGAATGTGAAAGGAAGTATAAGCTAACATAGAATCCACTTTAGTCTTCTATTCATCCTTAGCAAATAGTCTATCTTGACTCTTAGGTTCAATATGATCAGTCCTAACTTGATTTGGATTCCATACTAATGTTTGACCCTTCTCATGCACTCCAGGAGCTTCATAATTCTAAATCTATTATTACATAATCTTGTAATGTGTCATATATTACAACTGTAGCAAACAATATTTTTGTACTCACCTCTTGATTGATCACTCCTTTTCCCATGGTCCCATGATAACTTATCCCTTATTGCATTAGGTTATCTAATTAGTCTTTTCATGTCGGTAATCTTGACTTGTTCTAAATTCTCATTCTCTTTCTGAAACTTATTCATCTTTTCTATGAGCTACTTATATTCAACCTTCAATGAATCTAACTCTATATTTAACTTGTCATATTCAAATTCCTTTGATCTAAACCTTGTATTGACACCTTCTAACTGATTCATGAGATCTTTGATAGTCTTATTATCATGCTTCAAATAATCGAGGGCACTTATGAGCTCAGCTTCAAGGTCTACTTCAAATTTTCCTTCTTCAATATCATAGTAGACTTCTTCATCATACATGATGTCTTCTTCTTTTTGATCACTAAACATCTTGTGCTTCATAGGATCACCTTCAAGATGTTAGACTTACTTCAAAGGAATAGGCTTTGATACCAATTATTGAAATCACAATTACTAAAAGGGTAGGGGTGAATTAGTGTCTTCAAATCATTCATTCAATTCCACTTAAGCATACACAAATCAAACATGAACATCTAATAAAGCATATATAACCATACAAGATCATGAAATAAGATAACACATTACATATGTGGGAAACACTCAAGGGGAAGAAAACCCACT
Source organism: Torreya grandis (assembly GCA_037957365.1). Taxonomy (NCBI): domain Eukaryota; kingdom Viridiplantae; phylum Streptophyta; class Pinopsida; order Cupressales; family Taxaceae; genus Torreya; species Torreya grandis. The sequence goes on from JARHVA010000585.1 coordinate 4,559,667, forward strand.
AATATATGTAAATTGGATATAGTATTATAAGAAAAAAATTAACTTTAGTGAAGCACCAATTCCACATGGAATACCAACCCTAACTAGTCAAGTACCCACTTAACTAGGCTTTAGTAAGCACCGACTTGAGAGGAGGTACCAACACTCTAGATGAATTAGCACCAACTCATCTACCTAAAAATTTTGATCACCTTCAGAAAAAGTTGTTTCTCTCACAATGGATGATGATCACCTTATTTAGCTCTTCTTGAAAGAGCTGTCTAGAATTGGACATCCAAGACTGGTGACTGTAGAGCGAACACACACAACTATTGAATCAAGAAATCTAGAAGAGAGCAAAAAATGAAAATAATATATTTAATAATGAAGATGGACTACTTATACAAAGAGATGAAGTTCAAAGTTCTCATAGCTCGCAAAGCTATCATAGATCACAACTAAGAAGCTCAATGAATCCAGGCTCACTTAATAAGAATATAAAGGGAGAGAGGTATTTATAGGTTGGAGAGATAGTGAAACCCCACATTCTATTGAATGTGTTACTAATATTCCTAAATAACCTTTAGAGTCCTAAGAAATCTAATGTAACTATGTAGCCAAAACCCGTAGGAAAAATGCCTACAGCAACACTCCCCATAAAAGCACAACTTAGGTAGGTGATGATACAAAAAATGTAAAAAATGGATCCCAACAATAAGACCTGATGAGGTACCCATATACAATGCAATCTCTCATAAAGTAGAGAAAAGGAAAAAACCCAGTGGGAAAAAACTCCCCCCAAAAAGAGAGAAAATAAAAAGACGAGACTAAAAGACCCCTAGAAGAAGATGCTAAAATAATCAACACTCCAAGTACATAGCGATGATCCCCAATATTCTAAAAAACATGAAGTGTGCCTCCACATAGAAGAGAGAGAATGTGAATGTAGAATGTCACATGACAAATGTTGTAGTAGGTCCCTCTAAAACAAATGTTGTCTCTTCCTTTTTGAAGAAAGAAACCATGAGCTGTCAAACTGTTGAATTCCCACTCAAGTGGAATGTGTGTAGGAATCAAGATGTGTATCTCTAAAAAATGTTTAAATATCTCCCTGCTAATGCTCAAATATGCCAAATTTTGATCAAGTATCACAAGCCCAATAGTATAAGATGGAAATGAAGAAACATGCAATGAAGGAGAGAGAATAGCTAGAGAAGTAGATAGACATGGATCATTCATTGAAAGAATGTCCATGGGAATAGGAGAGCAAGGCTTAACAACCATCAAAACTAAAGACAAGTCTACAAATGAAGTACTTAGATTTTCAAGATGAATGTTTACAAGAATATATGAGTCATCGATACTCTCAATGTGTGTACTCTCACTGAAATCAGTGAAGTCCTCTAAAATGCAAGTATGTAAAGGCTTTAGAAGAGCAACAATCAGCACAAGAATAGAAGTATAATCTGAAGTAGGAAAACTGAGGTCTAGCAAAATATTTTCATGTAGTGGGGGATCGACATAAGGAAGAGAATTATCCACCATGGATGTATCATCATAGGAAATAAACGTAGAAAGAGAGAGTACAATAGTCTTTGAAGAGACAATAGGAAGAGAGTGACATAAGTCACAATAAGATCCTCAAAAAGACTCTGAAGAGTGCTCCAAATAGTGGAGGGACACTCTATGTGTTCCACATAATTGTGTAGATTCCATGAAACATGTAACAACAAGTGACCATAGAAATAGTCACAAGAGTTGACTCAGTCATTATATTGACTTGGGTCAATAGCAGTAGGAATCTGTCCATATAAGAATGGAATAAGTTACCATTCCTTGAGTGAGCATTCCATGTAAAAATTCCATGAAGCATAATTGGTCGTATCAAGAAGGACCACTGGAGATGAAACAAATCTCCTCATCTAAAGTAATAGTGCATGCTCTGGAGATGGACTTCAAATAACACCAAAAATGAGTCTAATCAAATGAGAGCAATCTATGCACAAGTGATAATGCACACTCAAATGGACATCAAGCTCTACTGATAATGCATCTAGGAATACAAGAGAAATTTGTGTAAGTAGTCACTAAACGGGTACATGTAATAGTTATAAAAACTTAATGTGTGCACGAGAGAATGTAGGGCCCATAAAAAATCTCTTCAAGACAATCAACAATGACCCCCCCTATATTTTCAATAAAAAAGCATGATCAAATAATGAGTAATCCTTGCTTATGATCAAGTAACAATGCATGCTCTAAGTATGGATGTTGGAATTAAATGAAATGGGTCCACACAAGTAAGAGCAATCAGTGCACGAGTCAAAAAATATGTCTTAATAAATGGATGTCAGACTCAAATGATAATGCATTCATAAATGTGAGCAATTAATGAAATATATACTAAATTGAAACAAATAAAAACTACAAATAGGCCAAGTAGGAGGGCATCGAACTCTGTTGATAATGCATACATATGAGGAGAAGTAAATGTGTGAACTAGTCAAGTAGGCACCCCAAATTTTGGCACTTTATAATTTAGTGTGTTTTATAATGAAAATGGGCTATTTATATGAAAAATTGAAAAATAAACACTTTAAAAAAAGATGGCACTTGATTTTGAGCAACAATTTAAAGGATATTAAGTAAACAAATTCCCATTAATAGCCCATTTTTAATAAAAATTGCACTAAATGATTAAAAAAGTACCCTTGGGCGAGATGAAAGGTAAATTCTAACCACTCTTTGGAACTAAGTTTTTTCCACAGACTTGAAAAAGTCAAAAAAAGTAAAAAAAAGTTTATCTGGTTGCCTCGGTATGTGTGAAAATAAGTTTATCTTCCTCTTTTAGCAAAAAATATAGATAGTAAAGGAAAATAAATGAATTTTCAATTGTTTTAAGCAAAGGAGTTTGACTATTTTTTTTGGTAGAGAGAGGCATTAGGTTTGTCTTCGAAGGGAGATTAAATATCTTACCTCCTTTTCAACATAGTCACAGTAGATGACACCAAAACAATAGCTCCAATGTTGGATCCTCCTTGTTGAATCTCCTGTAACACTAAGACCATGCAGTAAAGTTTTAGTGCAGATCTAGAAATAAAATGGGAAGAAGAGAACACAGGTCATAGCTCCTCCATGCCTTTTTCCTATAGATCTACAATGCCATGGTAGATGATTATGCCAAGTCAAAACAAAGTGTTGGTCTTTCTCAATGCCCAAAAAACTTTAGTGCCAAGGTGCAGGTCAGATCTGTTGGATAGCAGAAGTAAGATCTATAGAAAATATTAGAATGAGAATTCAAACAAAAAATTACTTTATTCTCTCAATGAAAAACACCACTCCAAAAAACATGATGCAGATTTGAAAATGTGACACCAATGCAAAAGATGACTGACAGATGACCATGCAATAGTTTTCTCTTCTTTCAACGCTTAGATTTGAGGAAAAAAATCTCAATGCCAAACTCCAAGCTTCCTCTCTCTAATGCCTTATATCTACAATGCCTCTCCTCCAACACTCCAACTCTCCTTTTATCTTTGAGATCATAAACAAAGAATATAGAATGCCAAAGGAACACATATCTAAAATTTCAATGCATTATGAGAGAAGCTTGACGCCAATGTATAGATCTTCAAACACCACTTTTCTCAATGGCCATTTGCAAATCACAAAGGATTATATTACAATTTAGATATTCCAATGCCAAGGCCACACAAAAAAATGATGCCAAAGTTGTATTTCAATGCTTTCTTGGCTGTAAAGTGGAATGCCTAGCTTAGAAATCAATGCTTCACTCCTCCATGCACCAAAAAACACTCTCCCTCCTCAGACCCAATGTTTAGATAAGCAATTCAAGTTTATAAAATATATCTACAAATAAAATATACAATAGTCTCCTTCCAATGCAAATTGGATCCTCCTAGATCTGAAGCAAATAAGGAGAAAAAGCCAATGCAGTAGTTTTCTCAGATTTTGTAGAAAAAGACCCCTACAATTTTTTTTGTTTGCTTAGGCGATCGAGGGATTTTTAAAAATCTCAAAGTTTTTGAGATTTTTAATTCAAAATAACCCCAAAATTTTGTAAATCCACTTAAAAAATTGTTTAAATTTGGTATTTTCCTTTCTCCAATGCCTTTGTTCAGATCTTAAATCTGAAACACCACTCCTACAAAGAATATGATGGAGAATACAAAATACAAAACTACTCAAGATTTCAATAATGAATAAAATAAAACAATGGTGTTTGATCAATTTATCAACCCTATATCTTTTATACCATGAAATAATTGTCCAAAATCAGACATCCAATACCGATGACTGTAGAGCGAACACATACAACTGTTGAAACAAGAAATCTAGAAGAGAGTAGAAACTAAACACAATATATTCAATAATGAATATGAAATATTTATACAAATAGATGAATTTAATATCTCTCACAACTCTCAAAGCTATCACATCTCACAACTAATAAGCTCAATTAATCCAGGCTCGCTCAATAAGAATATAAAGGGAGAGAGGTATTTATAGGTTGGAGAGATGGTGAAACCCCACATTCCAATGAATGTGGTAATAATATTCCTAAATAGTCTCTATATCCCTAAGCAATATAATGTATCCATGTAGCCAAAACCCATATGAAAAAGTCCTACACCAACACTTCTCACTCTTTTATCCCTCTCAAACTGCCTTCCAGGCTTCTTTGCTCAACTAGGTCTCTTCAAGATAGATTAGGTCATATGACATCGATAATCATCTACAATACCCATATTATATCTTCATGACAGTTATTATACACACTTATGATGGTCTAAAATACCTCTTTCATCTCTTCAATGTGCCATTTCCTTTGCTTGCACTCTTATTTTCTCTAACTACTCAATTAGGCCTATTAGGCCTTGTTCTCATACAATCCTCTAGTTCACACACCTCTTGGTCAGCCATACACACTTGAACACTTGGATTACCCTTTCAATAGTCTTATAAAAAATTTCATACATGAATCAATCATTACAATAATTCATCCACAACTTAGAAGACCAAAACCTTTTTTAGGCCTTAAGGAGACCTAATTCAATTAGGCCTTCATTAGTACATGTTACCCCTTGATCTCTTTGGAATAATTTCAAACTCTACACATGAAAGTAAAAATTCATATACCACTCAAATATACCCTGACTAAGCACATCTTAGGTCCATGCCACTTTTTGGCTCCAACCACCACTTGAAGCACACCATTAGTACTATTTACATTAGGCCTTCACACACACAAAAAGGTATGTCTTGAACAACTGAAGATAACAAATTATTTAAACACATAAAAATGATAATAAATAAAATAAAAATAACCTAAAATACCTAAAAAAATTCACCAAGTGTATTATAATTCATCACACATGGGAAAAAGACTCGAAAACACTCCTACAACCTGATCACTCAGAACTACCAATTTTCCTCAAAGACTAGTCATGGTGAATCAAATCTCTAACACTTGTATAAACATCTTAAATGACTTATGATACATGTAGATTAACCTAATAAATATATAGAACATATTAAAATATAAACATCATATGGTTTAGTGGCAACTATTGGTCTTACAGACCAATTTGTTGACCTCACTATATACAGACCTCATTGAGTTAGACTATTCATTTTAGCTTCATCATTTTCACCACTATATCTAACTTACAAGATTTATACCAATCATGAATACAAAATACCAATCCAAAAAAAAATCTCCATGCACTTGGTTTCATCACTCTATCATGATAACACATTCCTATTCCTCTTCTCACTATTGCCTAGGTTTTTCACTGTTTGTACCATTTAGCCTGTTAGTGACTGGCTAACTTGGATGACCAATTTATCAAAATTTAGGGATAAAACCTATACATAAAAATTCATGTACATGAAACATGAGTCTCAATATTCATCCTTCATCTATTTGCATACTTTGTCTTGGTCAACTCTTATTGCTACAATAAATCTCTAAAAAATTAGCACTTTTTTGTAGGGTCTACTCACACACCTAAAATATAAATCACACTTAAAGGTGCCTATGAGAGTTTAATACAATATAAAATAACTTACCTAAGCATACCAATCCATTCTAGACACTTTTGATCAACATCTTCAACATTGGGTTCTTATTAGGGTTCTAAGAGGGTTTAAACCTATTTCCATTCTTAACAATTGTTCATAAATCATAGCCCCTTAATAAAAAAAATAAAATCCTATGAATTTGAGCTAGGACCCTTCCCCATATACCATGAATATCTTAGGTTCCCATGAAAAGGTTTGACTAGCTAAAAACACTCGAGAGACCTTAAAATAACTTTTCATGCCTTGTCCTTCAAACTATGGCCTCAAACTACATGAACACACTTAAAACAACATACTTCACCTATGAAAATTCTTTAATAAGATAAAACACTTTGAAATTTGATCATGACCTCTCATTGAGCCACATTTTATCTCTTTACTCTCTAGACCTTAACTTGCAAACCACATTAGGTCTTAAAATTGACCTTCATGTCTCTTTCCATGCTCTATCCACTTCACTTACACAATAAATTAACCTCTCTCATACTTAAGCACTGACATACATCCTTCACATGCCTTTACAATTGATCATGATACCTCATTAGGTTAGACATGGTCTAGAAGTGGTCTAGTTGCATACTTGATCTATAGGTACTAACCCTGTAGGCTCACCCTGAGATTCTCATGAGTACTCCAATGCCTCACATACATGCTCAAGTAACCTCATACAATAAGTTATTCCTATTTTCACTCATCTCTCCAAGCCATCATACTCATATCTTCTCATAAGGTCTCTTCATGCTATGACTAGTGCCGTGACTAGGTTTCTCAAGCACTTGAAACTTGAAAATTGACCTTAAAACACTTCTAAAAGTATATAAAATTTACTTGTATGATAAGATAATTCCAAACAACCTCTCACAATATTTTTCTCACTTCACCAAACTTCACTATGCACACCTTCTCACAAGGTCTAGACTAGGCCTCTCAAGCCATCTTCTACTCAAGAACTAGTACTCAAACATGCTTACCTCAATGATATTATATAAGAACACTCTTTAGACATCACTCTCACACCAATGCAATGATATATTTCTGATCAAAATTCTCTCATGACCTCATGCAAATAGAGCCTTATAATCATGTTTTAATGCTCACTTACCATGCACCTTCATAAGATGTAATCTTTTGACATCAATGACAAAAATATGCTAATAATTAGTAGGAAGCTTACATACACAAAGTTGAATACCCTTATTTCTATCAAAATTGATGCAAATGTAAATAATTGGTAGGAATCTTACATACACAAAGTTGAATACCCATATTTCTATCACTTAAAACATCAACTAGTTTCAAGTAGAGGATTGGTGGATATTTTTTGAATGAAATAATTGTACGAACAATATTAATTGCTTTAAAATGCACAACATTTTCCTTATACCCTTTAAATTTTTCATGAACTTCATTTTGTAATAGTGCATCATGAAATGGATATTTGGATGATCAAGAATTGTACAATAAATCCCCATAATCATCAATTATGTGTTCTTTGAGCTTCTTAAGACATAAAGCCAATGATGTGATCGTGTAGTTTGTTCTCTAGTGTAAACACCCTAATTTGGTTGAGCAACCACAAGTACTATGGTTTTTGTTGCTCTTTTACACAATGGTCTTAGTGATGGTTATAGTCCTTGTTATCATGGTTACTTTGAGTCTTTTGATCTTTCTTGCACCTTTTTCTCACTATTTTGACACCCCAATAGTCATTGGTCACCTTTTCCCAATCCCATGGGCCCTTAGCCTATCCTCTTTGATTTTTACTCTTTTCTGAGCCTTTGGACATTAGCACCATTTTTAGGATAGTAGTGTCACATGGCACTACTATCCACTTTTGCCTTCAGTGTTCAATAGTCCCTTTCACTCGTGTTTGAGTCCTGACTCCTCTGTGTCCATTTTCTTGTGTTTTTATTTCCTTTTTCATGACATGTCAGCCAATGAATAAGGTATTATATTCTTAACAAATATTATCATATATAAAGAGCCTCACAAGGAATTTTACATCTAACACTTACTATTTGGGCACTTATTACATAAAATCAATCAATATTATAGCTCAAATACTTCGCATATTACTCAGCATTCACACCTAGACGTTTGTGTTCTTGATCAAAGGAGGGCCTAGGATAAATTCATCCTAGCATATCATGTATGTTTATGGTGAACATTCCATAAGGGAGAGTTATATGTGATATGAGACCCCTATCATTGAGGTTAATGTAGGCAACATTCAAGACAATAGAGGTTTTGCTCCATATAATTGTAACATCACACAACCTAGTTTTTCCTTTCCTTTTACATTTGATTATTTCATGTGTAGGTATTCATTAGGGTTTTGGAGAATAATCAACCCAAATAGTGACATAGACGAGCCCCTATGCGATAATAAATCACCTATAGGATCCTCAAGAACCCACACAACTTCTCTACAAGTTGTAGACAATCACTAGAGGAGGGACACTAGTGCCAGGTTTGGACACTAGCACCACATGGTTCTACTACCTTGAGGAGAGCTACTATCTAAATTTAGATCTTCAAAAATAGTCTATAAATGAAATATTTCTCTCTGTCTACTCAATCATCTCCAGTATTCATATCTATAAAAAAACTCTATGTATATCCAAATAAGTCCACCTTCTCTTTGTATTTATTATTTTTGGAAAGATACATAGAATCAATAAATTCTAATTTTATTCTAGATTAACAACAGACCCAACCCTTTAACCTAGCTTAGGTTTTGTATAGTAAACCCATAAAGATTAAAACACATAGTTATTAAATGGTAAGAAAAAATGGTCAAAACCCCTAATGTTTTGTCTATGTGTGAGAATACCATTTAAAGTAACAGGAGGTTCATAACATTACTTATGGAATTTATTTTTTTTACTCATCCTTTTTATGCAAGTTTTAATTTTATCCATTTTATCATGAAAAATGCTCAATAATCCTTGAGCTTGTTCATTTGATTGTAATATGTGGTAATAGTAATGTGCATGATAACTTTGAATGTATTCACTATGCCATGTTTGTTGCTCTTCAAGTTTTGAGACTATTTTTGCCAATGTGATGGACGTATGTTTGTTGTAAAGATTTGTACAATCATCACACTTGGTGAAGAATTTATTCTTTGCAATCAAAACATGTTGAAATATTTTGGTCAATATCCTTTTGAAACTTATATGCAACATTGGAAGAATTTTTAATAATTTGAGCTTCTCATTACACTTCTTTCACATTAAATTATGGGTATTAAATGCAAAAAACAACCTTTGAGGAACTTTGATTCCATCATATCTTACAAAAGGATTTAAATGTGGATAAATATATGAATTTTTCTCAATGATTCTTGATATGCAAGTAATTATTACAATGATATTTGATCTTTATTTCTCTTTCTCGGTGTTATCATTTACTACATGTATGTCACAATTTATCTTGTTAAATTTATGACTATATAAGGTGATATTTGAGTACCCATAAGCTTCATGCCATGAATTTTGATAGACATCTATCTCATTGAATTTTATTTTATATACCTCCATACATTTTTTTGGCAACATTAAAGATGGCATTTATTGTTAATGCATCTTATAGAAAATTGTTTTTGTCTTATTCATTCAAGGCTCTATTATTGTGACATATAAACATGAATGAAGGGTATTTTTTTGAGACATTTAGATTTTTAGCAATGACTTTTCACATTCTCCTTTTCATCCAAAAATAGTTAAAATTTTCTATCATCATCAACTTTTCAATTTGATGAACTAGTTAGAGGGGAATTGAATTTTTGATGTTTTTGAGTAATGCAAGGTCTTTAGATGAATTTTTTGGAATGATTTTAATTAGTGGAATCAAAATAAACTTGACATACCAATTGGGGTTATCACTCTTCTAATACATCCCACATGTCTTAGGGTAAAATCATAATAGTGTATCCCATATTTTAGCATAGAGAGGCTAAATGCACTTCTAATCTTTCCTTAAAATATATTGAGTTTGGATCATTTATATTAATAAAAACATGTGATTTAGATTACATATACAAAGATGTAGTGTATATATATTTTTTCCAATTTTTTAAAAAATCATTAATTATTTTTTAAGATTTATTTTTGAATTTTTTTTTTACATTTTCTTTTGGCTACCAAGTGGGACACAAATTATTATACTTTGACCCATTGACCTCAACCTCTTCTGGTAATTTTTCAAAATTGACATCCATAAGAGAATTGTTTATGTTAACTAACTGCCTAACTTTCAATTTTATGATAGATCCTTTAGATAGGGAACATCCTTTGAAAGGAGGGTTGAACACTATCAATATGCACATTGTTTTGGAATCCAAACCTTTAAATTTTACCATGTCTCCTTCAATTACATTTTTAATTGTTCCCTCTACAACATATTTGATCAAAGATGAACATAAATGGATCAATTTGGTATCAACTCCCTTAAACTTTAAATTATGTTCACCACTATGTACAAGGTATGAACCATCCAATTGAGCACTCAATTTATAACCACAAGGGTGCTTCTTGTTGCATGGAAAATAAAATGTTTTATTGACCAAGCTATAAATTTATTAGGTTGTATAAATTTTTAGTAATCAAAACATAAATTTATCACATTTTCAAGAATTACACCAAACATCAAGGGTCCCAATCTCTCTTCATGAATTTTATGATCTTCTACCACATGAGTTACAAAACCTTGGGCTATGTGGTTGTCTCTGATAGAAAATTTATGTTTGAGAATGATATTATCTGTGATAAAATTAGTTATATATTTATGCCTTGTATAATTGATGGTGCTTTCATTGTCATCAATGCGATCTCCCTCTCCCACAACACTAAAATCCTTTAAGTCATAGTTTAAATCTAATCATTACAAACAGGGGGAATGTATGAATTTGCATGCTTTGACAATTCACTCTCTTACCATAGAACATAATATCCTTTATTCTTGAAAATTTTGAAGGTTTCAAATTCATCAAATGAATAATGAAAATATACTTATTAGTATAATACTATGTTAACACTGATAATAAGGCAATTGTACTTATCAGTATAATACTATGTTAACACTGATAATAAAAAATCATATTCCCACGTCTATGCAATGTAGTTTTCTCCTGATTGGATGCACCCTATTTTCTATGACTTTGGTGCCTTTTGAAAACAAGTCCACTTGATCATCCTCTCCAAATTCAAGAGACATTGATGCTATATTACAATAAAAATGTGAGATGAAAATAAATATGTAAATCCCTATTAGATTAAAAAATAGAAATAAATGTGAGATAAAAACATAAATGTCTAATAACTATAAAATGTAATCTAAGTCTCATTTCAAAATCTATTTGATGCTAGGAATAAATACATATATTAAACAAGAATAACATCTAAGTAAGGTGATATGTGAAAAAAAATAATGTCATCCAATGCGTCACAATCTTAGCATATCATGAAAAGAATGGCACATTATCATATTTATCGCTAACTAAAAAGAAGTTTGAAACACTTGAATAAATTGTGTAACATATTTATTGGTAAATTGGGTGAGCTCCTTCCTTACCCACTCAATTTATATTTACCATATTATCAGGATTCAAGACCAACTTGTGTTAATAACCTCAACAGCTATGAGTTGTCTAAAAATATATAGAACTTTAATATTAAAACATGATGTAGACTAACATAAACAAATTAAATGTTAAAATAATGACATTTTCCCATAAAAATTGTTGACTCTTTTATTGAAACTCATTGATGTATCTATTAATCATAGAAAATAATAATACATTGATGGTTACAACAAAAAAGTGACTAGTCAGTATTCATGGCCCATTCAAAACTCCACTAAGTCCACAACTCATCCTTAGAATAATAACACTACACACACACACACAAACACACACACACACACACACACACACACACACACACACACACACACACACACACACACACACACACACACCATTGTTTCTTCATTCTACTATAAATAATATAAACATTTGAAGGGAAATGTTTATTAGATAATTGTCATAAAAAAATTAGGCCAATAGGGTTGACCATCAATTTTAGTCTTAACTTTTATGTAAGAGTTAAATTTGATTGGAAACCTTGGATTTAGAGAAATTTTTTATTCATGACTATTATCAATTCAACATTACCCTTTAAAAGTTATGAAAACAATATTTAAACAAGTGTCGTGATGTAACTCTAGTGTCCACTATTTAAATATATTTATTTATTTTTATTTTTTTTGAAAAATCTCTTAGAAAGTTGAAGCTAAGATGTATCATAATATCCAAAGAAGTATTTTGAAAGATTAATCTGATTTCTTAGATAGAAAGATTAATCTGACTTAATTGCATAATTTTTTTAATTAAAAAGTTATTATAAAACTCATAAACATTTACAAAAGAATCACTAATTTTTACATTCATATATCAAAAATATAAAATGCAAAATAAATCAAAATAAATAGAAAAAAATATATTACTATGTGTGCACGCATGTGTGTGTGTGTGTGTGTGTGTGTGTGTGTGTGTGTGTGTGTGTGTGTGTGTGTGTGTGTGTGTGTGTGTGTGTGTGTGTGTGTGTGTGTGTGTGTGTGTGTGTGTGTGTGTGTGTGTGTCTTTGTGTGTGTGTGTGTGTTAGCACACACACAAATATCAATTGTCATCACTAGCAATGATAAGGAATTAGGAAAATTTGTATCTAACATCTCAAATTTGGCCCAAAAAACATAGGTTTTTTTAAAAAGGAAAATATATTTCAATTATGCTCATGTTCATGCTCATATTTTGACACATTATTTTTCCTAAAAGAAATGATTGCCATCATTTAATATCATTTTCTCTCGTAAAATAATTAAAAAGTAATAGATATATCAGTGCATGAATGAAAGTATAACATGAAGCATTAAACAATGTGATTCTAAGCGTAAAATTGATGGCTTTTTAGCTATATTTTATTTTTTAATTTTAAAATATAAGAATTTATTTAAGAGAGAGTATTAGATGTAAGGCAAAAAATTTAACACATTGTCGAGAAATGTAAAGGACTATAATAAATATTTATTATCTCTAACATTTTCTTATTATTTTTTTTAATTTGAAAGGCAAGGTTAAATAAATAACTATCATAAATCAATTCATGGCAAGTAGGGTTGACTACCAAATTTAGTCCCTAACGTGGCTTATCATACACACAAGTTTTTTTGGGGATTTAAAACAAAGGTTCAAACTGCATCATCTCTCAAGTTGGTCACATAGTTAATGTTTTTATTGTGTATGTAATGTCAAAATTGACAAAAACTATCATAGTTGACAACATTAAGCTACATTGTATATGTGTCAAAAATAATAGAAACTGTCACAGTTAATGGTGTTGACCCATATTGTGTATGTAATGTAAAAATCAATATAAACAATCATAGATAATGGATTTGACCTATGTTGTCTGATTTTTTTTGGTCAACCATGAAATAGGTTTGTGACCCCACTCCTACAATGCATTATGATTATGTGTGTGTGTGTGTGTGTGTGTGTGTGTGTCTATTTTACCAAGTATGTAATGTTGAAAAAATTAATTATTTTTGGACATTATTGATCATAAGTATGGATCAATTAGATCATCTAGTTCATTTAGTAAGATAATCAACTATCAAACATGGGTATTCATGATAGTTATAGTATTGGGAAAGTGTTAGTTTTATGTGTATGTGATTGAATAGAACCTTGTTGGAATCAAAAGTATGTTTAAATTACATATTTGGATTCGTCTTAAAAATTTATGCAATTTTTAAAAATGGCATGTGATTTTAAGTTTGTATGCAAAATGTGTGGCATTTAAAAGCTAGAGGACTTGTCATGGTTATGAATGTGGGTCAAATGCAAGATAATGGGGATAAAGGGCGGTATAAAGTGTGTTTTAATATATATATATATATATATATATATATATATATATATATATATATATATATATATATATATATATATATATATATATATATATATATATATATATTATAGTAGTTAAACTTAGAGAGAATGTTAGAGACACTTGAAAAATAATTTGACAATGATGTAAGAATATGAATTATGTCATTTTTAATTTAGTTTCTAAATATTTAGTTTATAAATATTTAGTTTTTTTTCAATATCCAGATGATAAAAGTATGAAAAATAGATGCATTTATGACAATGGCCTGACCCTTTTTTATGTACAAATAAGGAGATTGCATGTGTACAAACATACTTTTTTGAGTAAATTAAGGAATTGATTTATAAAATTTCATATATGATAGATGAAATGTCAAAGATCGATCAAGATATTTTTTTATTAATTTTTTAATAAATATATATATTTTAAATAATTTTACAAGTCAAGATAGCTAGAAAATTAGAACTGCAAGTGTATGAACACAACACTTTGACATTAAATTCATGAAAATCAACTTTTTTATTAAAAATCATAGCCAAAAATGCATAGATTGGTCAGCTATAAGTTTTATAAAATTTTAATTAACAGTCAAACAGTTATCAAAGTATTTGTAATGATATGTATATAGTCAGTAATGATGTATTTTATGTAGAAATTAAGTAATAATTATAAAAAATAATTCAACATTAAAATATATATATATTCAAAAAATACGCTTTCCCCTCTACAAATCAATATAATTTATTTAAAAAATAAATAAAATCTACCTAATTAAATGTGTCAACAAAGATGAAAAAGATTCCTAAATTTCCTAAAAACCACATGCGTTTCTCATAGATGGTTTTAGTCTAAGGTTTGGACCTCCCCAAGCGTGTACCCAAAGTAATTTTGGAGGAAAAACATGAAAGGCAAAGATCGAAATGTTGAAAGGGCATACACCCTTTGTAAAAGGCATACACGCCCTTTACAAGACCCAATTATCATTGAATGTTTTTTTCCATTTTAATCCATGACTCAAAACATGGAATGTGTGCTTTGTGAAAGGGCATACATCCTTTATAGTTCATGAATTTCTCTTGTTTTCCAATGAATTTCACTCATTCATTTTGTATTTTACAAAATTCAAACTAATTTTTTATGCTTAAAAACTACAAATTATTCATTTACTTTATTTCTATTACTATAAATTCCTCAACGTATACTCTAGATGTGGACTTATTTGCATAAAGATAAATAATGGGGTTGATTCCTCATCTCAAAATACTAATTAAAGAGATAATAAATGAGGAAATTAAAGTGAAGAGAGAGAAAAAAAGAAAAAGACAAACATATAAGAGCTTCTAGGCAAGGTTAAGTTACTTCCTCCACACCAGATAATTGTTGTCACACAATGGAAACATCTCTCTTGCTATGGGTAACAATTTGTTGAAATGAATCTCTAAAAGGGCTAGTTCCCTTGATGCACTCTTGGAAACACTCTATTACCTATCAAGTTTGCATGAAAAGGGTTAAGAAGACAAAATAAGAAAACTAGAGGTGATGCACCAATATTAGATTTCCTCCTATTGATTGAAACTATACTAGTTAGAGCTAAAGAAGGTTTTTTCACACAAAACTCACAATTCAAGTTGCATTGTCACATCAATGTTTTATAAGCTAGGTTAAAGAAGGTATTTTGAAAATTAAGAGGGTAATGAATGATTCATTTGTGTAATAAATCCATGAAACACTTCTAAGACACTTATACACTTAGAAGAAAAGAACACTAACAAAACCCTGTAACAATTGCTCTTTTGCACACTTGGTGAACAATCAAGGATAACATGCTATAAAAGATCATCTTCTACTAGACAAGACCAAAAAGATTGAAATAAAACTCAATTGTACAACATGTAAGTAGGAAAAAAAACTTGTTTATTTCTTCAAGAGTCATTCAAGTAAAAAATTGGCCAAGCTTTCACCATCAACCAATAGAGGTTGCTAAAAAGAGCCAAAAGAGTCAATATTTATAGCCTTTGAGAGAAGAGCAAGACAAGGGAAGTCCAAAGGTCACTTGGACACTTGTAATTTTGATAAAAATGGTAATTTTTTCATGAAAAATAGATATGGGATTAACCATGCAATTTTAGGAAGACCAAGTGTCCATACAAGTCCTAAAAATTATGAAAAATGGCATAAAACTCCCAGTCTTGGCTCAAAAAATTGTCTTCATAATTTGAACCTATTTGAAAATCCCACCAGTAACTATGGATAAGTATGATGATTGGGATAATAGGTAAGGTCTTCAATCATGCATTTTTTTCATTCCTACTCATATGAAAACTCTTAAAAGGAAGCCATCACTGTTTGCAATCTAAAAAACTCCTTTTTTAGCCACCCCTCATTTTGGCCTAAAAAATGCCTTAATTTTTCCATTAAAATCCATGGGAGGCATTTATTGACACCTATCAAAACCCTCCATGGCCTTAGAGGCATCAAGCATGCTTTAAAAAGGCTCACACTTAGATTTTTCACCCTTCACACCCTTGTGTCCACTATGCCAGTTTTGACTAGCTGAAAAGAGAGCTATTTTTTTAACACTTATAAGTTTTAACCTTAGTAATAAATGAAAATAAAGATTTATAATAAGTATATATATTTATTTTAATATTTATTGCATCTTTTGAAACCTCTTAGAACCTACAAAACACAAAAATGGTCAAAAATACCCTTTTTTGCATGTTGTTTGTATAAATTCATATAACTCATCTATATGGGAGGAATCCTAAATGAGTCCTATAAAATTTAAAATATATTCCATGGTCAAATTATGTCATTTGGATAGCTTTCCAAGCTTGTTTTCTTCATCAAGTTTTGGCTAAGGGTTTAGAAGGGTTTTAGGTAGTTTTTGATCTTAAGCTTTGTTCATAAATATTTGACATTTTATCTACCACTTAATTAAAAAATATTTATTCCAATGGAACATTATAAATCTTCAAAATTCCTTTAGTTCCCATTAAAATCCTTAGAGGAGATATGAATATTTGAAGATACCCCAATGAGCTAGTTTCTGCCCTTCTTGCATGTTTGAAATATCTTTGAGCTAGAAATAGATTTACCATAGGTTTACTTGAATTAAATAAGCTTATAAAGGTCCAATTTAATCTCTTTAACATTTTACAATCATCTATATAGCCCACCAAGAATTAGAAATGAAGATAAACCCTAAAATGGTTCTAGGTCCCTTGAAGACCTAATAAGCCTAATCGACACCCAGTTGGATTTGGCTACTTGGAATGGTATTTCATAGTTAGGATTGTATATTATGAATTTTTACATCCAATTTGAGATTAAAAATCCACTACATAACCATAAAAACACTCTTCTTCATCTTCTTCTCTCATTCACCAACCAAGCTTAGTGGAAGTTTGTATAGTTGGACTGTGTGCAGGGGTAATTTAGTCAACTTAGGGGGTTTGAGCTTGATATAGTGATTTTATATAATATATTATCCTTCCATAAAACTTATTTAATGTTTATTAATGTTAAAAAATAATAATATCAATTCCTTTGCCCATTTTACACTCACTAGCTCACTTTGCCAAACAAACCCTGATTTTCCTAGACTAGCTAACATCTAAGACAAAATAGTGAGGTATAACATTCATTCCCATGGAAAATTGAATATTTTTTGAGTTTTAAAAATTACTTATGATGAATTTTAATTATTTTTTTATCTTTATTCCATGGTTTAGGTGCCTATCCATCTCCAAATGCTAAAAAAGGCCTCCAAAAAGCCTGTTTTCCTGCATTTTCCTTTAATCTACCCAAGAGTAACCCTTCCATGCTAAACCCATGATTATATGATTATTAAAAATTTTTATCATAATATATTAATTATCATTAATCTTTTTACTCACCCTAAAACATTCCATTTCCTTGGATTCCTCATACTTGCCTATTGAGAAAAGAGGTTTCCTAGCTTATTGTACAGACTATTATCCTTTGGCCAAGTAGGGGAGATATATGGTCACCTTATAAAGGTTTTTATATTTTAATGACACATATTTTACTATCATTAATCAATTTATATTGATTTTATCCTACCTCTCTTCTCTAGACAAGCCTATTCCATAGCCTACCTCCAAGACAATACCCTGTTAGACTGAGACACAAGTCTTTAGAGTCTGCTATAAACTACATTTACTTCCTTGAGAATTGGTTATGTGTGAAAAGAATCCTAAATTAATTATTATAAAAAGGAACACTTTATATCTTCCCATACCCTATACTCACCTCATCTACTCCTTGGACTCAAAATTGAGCTTCCTCATTATGATTGAGACACCCTATTTACCCCTGCCTATAGGTGTCTATGAGTGTAATTAGGCCTTTTGTTATATGTATGGAGGATATTAATGAACCAATATAATTTTA
This sequence comes from Torreya grandis, assembly GCA_037957365.1. NCBI lineage: Eukaryota > Viridiplantae > Streptophyta > Pinopsida > Cupressales > Taxaceae > Torreya > Torreya grandis. Next base: position 4,578,122 of record JARHVA010000585.1, read on the forward strand.
TATATTCATTATTGAACTATAATTATTCTTGTATAACTTTAGGACACCATCTTTGTCTTAGCCTTTAGGTCACTTTCTAGACTGATATGCTCTACCCCTAAACCCTGCCTATAGGTGTATATAGCCTTATTCATTTGGTCATGGTGATTATATGTCTCCTTTAACCCCATATTAGGTTACAAAACACTCATAATCATCTTGGTTTTACTTAATTATTATATCAAACACAACACCACACTCTCCTACTTAGACTGAGAAACCTCTACTTGTAGGGCCTGTTGTTGGTGTTTGTAGTCTTAAACAAGGTGATTATGATGTTGGTGGAACTTATATAGAGCTATAGGGACCCTTTTATATATTCATATAAATTTTAATCACTAAAAATGGATTTTTTAATCCTTAAATGAGCCCATTTCACCATGACTGGGGTATCTTACTTTTGACTGTTATAGGTGTACATTCCCTGCCCTTAAGGACACCTATAAGTAGTCACGGGGGATTGTATAGGAGTGTTACCTTATTTTATTACTTAAATTAAAATAATTAGTGAAACCTTACATAATTTTAAACCATATTATCCATGGTTATTTGTTCAAGGTTGCTCCTTAGGGTGACAAAAGGCCATTTACATCTTCAGGCCTATAGATGTTACTAGAGCATTTCAATTTTTAGGGCATGTTTGAGGCCTCAACCTAAATTATTTTCAAGGGTATTTTATAAACTAGAGAATATAAAATCCAATCATTTATATTCCTTGAAACACCCTATAAGTTATGAAAACCCCTTATACCTCTGTTTTGGCTTTTTGGGGTAGCTTTCCTAGAATACAACTCCTTGTCTCTTCAAGTTGGTTTCATACTTATTTTGATCTTTAGAAACTATATATGTATTTTCATGGATTATTGAACTAGTCTAGGTACTAATTAAGTTTCAATATTCTTCTCTCCCTTCATCCAAACCCTTTTGGTTCCCTTCTCATCCACCTGTAGGTGGATGTTTTGGTATACAAATAGTGAGCTAGATATGAACAATTATGAAACCATCCATGTAAATTAAATTTTTATGCTTATATAAAACATTATAATTCAAATATATAAATAATAAGAGGTTTTAACACACATCCACACTTCCACACATTATCATGACATTAGCAAGGGCTTAGTAGGTGTGCATTAGGCTATTTTACATAGGTAGGGAATGGAATTGGGCAAAAACATGGTGGTGAATAGATTCAAAACAACTCAAATGCATTTATAACCCTAAAATACATGATATAAATTATTTGACATATTGAAACCAATTCCAAACTATCTTCTTGAACATGAAAATCACCTATATATACATGGAATATAGTAGACAAGGGCATCAAATGACTGCTTGGCATGGTGAGTGAGCATATGATCAAAATTGAACTTTCCCAAACATATAAAGTGGACACATTCCAAATATTTATGTTTTAAACAAATAATAAAATCTGATTAAAACTCCATAAACAAGTTGAACAAGCTTATATAGGTGACTACAAGTGAAGTTGGGCAAAGAGTTGACAATGGTGAAATACAAGGTTGAAAGCTACTCAAAAGATAACATGGTGAAATAAAAACATTTAAGGAGTTTTTAAAATTAATAAAAAACATATGTAACACCATTTACTATCTATATGAGACCCCTATAGGATAAAACACTCAGCAAATAGGAATAACTTTAGCTGAGACTACATATGGTGACACCCTCCTGCAACATGGACTAATTTTATCATCCAAACATTATTAAAAATTAAAATAATAATTAAAACCATATGATAAGGAATAAAACATCCTCTGGATCCAACATCATTAACTATTTCATATGAATTTGATCAAAATAGAGCAAAACCTATAGGGTGCATGAAATAACTACTAGAAAAGTATAGTCAACTTCATGAGGATGGTTCATGAAGCACAAGCCAAAATTATTCAAAATATTTATATTTAAATTAATTTTTATGAGTTTACTATAATCTCCCAAAATATTTTGACTTGAAACATCTTTAGCTATCTGTACTGAGAAAAAATCTAAAAGTCACTTCTATGTGTCTAAAAAACCAAGAAAGGTGTAGAAAGGTTTTAGCCTCAAAATTGCATTTAAAAAGTGAAAAAAATATTGGGATTAGTTTTATGAATGTTAAAATTACTCCATGATATTTTCCCATATGGCACACTTCCCCATGAGTTGTACAAGTGCTATTTTCTCCCTTTTTTAGTTAGTTTCTATAATTTTAGTTAGACAACCTATAATATTCTGATTTAAATGACATAAATGATAGTTATACTGACCTATTGGATGTTTTTAATGAAAATAGGACACCTATTCATCTTGGTGACCATGCTACTTACATTAATGACCCTTAAAAACACATAAAAAGACTCAAATTGACAAATAATATAATGAAACTATGACTAAGGCTAGAAGTAAATTAGATATCATAAAATAAAATTTAATACACCCAATTACAATAAAATATACCCCCATAAAACATTTTTAAGTTAATTTTTTACCTAGGGGTGCCTCAATTTGACTTAAAAGTCAACTTGGTCAACAAATTCGTGACTCATAGAGGTAGTATGCATGTTATACTAACTAGACTAGTAGCCTTATCCTATCATGGGATAAGGGATTAAATTATTTATTGAAGATAAATATCAAGGACCTATCTAAATCCCACATAGAACAACCAAAACACGCCAAGCAAATGCAAGATAAAACAAGACTCACACATGTGCATAAGCACTTAAGGAAAATAAGGAAAACAAAAAACTATGTACAAGGAAAGAAAAAGACCTTAGTAACAATTTTTTGAGATATATCCCATTGACTGGGATATGAATCTCCTCTCCATATAACTTTAAGAGTTGGAAAGCATTGTGTTGCTCGTATTGGGTGATAACATAAGGGCCACCCCACAAAGCATCAAACTTTGTGTATCTTTCAGGTTTAGCCCTATCTTCATCCCACTTTAGAACAATGTCTCTTTCTTGGAAGATTCTTGGCATGGCCTTATTGTCAAAGTATCTCTTTGTTTGATCCTGGTGAGCTCTCATAGTTTGCATAGCTTGATGTCTTGTCTCTTCAAGCTCCATCAACTCACACAACTTGACTTCCATGCTTTTATTCTCCGTCAAATCTGGCTGATAAGTGAGATCCAAGGCTGGTAGCTCAAGTGAAATAGGTAATCTAGCTTCTCTCCCATAAATAAGTGTGTATGGTGAGTTTCCATTTTCTCTCTTTGGGGTAATCTTATCAACCCAAAGAGTTATCTTCAACTTGGAATGTCAAGTCCTTTATTTCTCCTTCATTATCCTCTTTATGATCCTGATTAGATTATTGTTGGTAGACTCAAATAGTTCTTTTCCTTGTGGATAATTTTTGGAGGAATTAATAAGATATATGCCATGTTTCAAAACCCATTCACTTGTCTTCATTTCAAGTAAAACCAATGCATTATCTAAAATTATTATTGAAGGAGCCCCAAACCTTGTCACTATGCCTTCATAGAAGTCTAAAACTGAAATTTCATTTGCTTACTTAAGAGTAACAGCCTCCACCCACCTTGTGAAGTAATCTATAGTATTCAACACCCACTTGTGACCATCACTAAAAGGTGGGTTGATTAGGCCTATGAAATCTATACCCCATTGCATAAAGGGTTGGTCAACTTGAATTGGATGAAGAGGCAAGGTAGGAAGATTTTGTTTACCATCAAATAGAGAACATTTTTGACAATTCCTTACCCAATCATGGGTGTCTTTGAACAAATTAGGCCAAAAGTATCCATCTCTCATGATCTTAGCAGCTGTGGTTCTTGGAACAAAGTGACCACTAGTTGGTCTATCATGAAACTAAAGCAATATTTTCTCAACCTAATCTGATTCAACACACCTAAGAAGTCCTTCCTAAATAACACTCCATCAAAAATCACATAAGGAATAGATTATAATATAAGTACCTTCTTTTATCTCTATCTAGACCTTGTGCACACTCAACGATTTAAATAAAATAAATCATATCTTTTGTCCAACTCCTCATTGATGAAGTTGAAGCTATCATAGGGTCATCCTAAAGTACTAAAACAACCTATTTTTGTTCTTGAAGCAAGATGATCTCATAACCCCTTCCCTTTCACTAGCCTAGTTATCTCTATTTCTACATCATACTCCATCAATTTTGTGATTCAACCATCCTTTTTTTTATTTAAATATCTGCTCAAAAGGAAATATTTGACACTAGGATGAGGTAGAAATATCTAAATATTGTTGTTAGATAACATATGCCTAAACTTCTTTAGACCTATAATAACTGAAAGTACTTGCTTCTCAACATAGGTGTATCTTACCTCATAGCCTTCCAAACCTTGACTAAAGAAGGCAATAGGCTGCTCCAAGTTTTCTTCATTTGATTGAGTAAGCATGGCAAAGATTAATTCCTAATTTTCAAAGGTATACAATTTGAAACCCTTTGATAAATTATGACTTTAAAGAGTTGGAACTTGGGCAATGGTTTGTTTATTCTTTTCAAAACTCTCCTTCCTTATTCTATTCCAAGTGAACACTTCATCCTTCCTTAGCATAGAGGTTAGAGGCTTGACTAAATTATCAAAATTAGGAATGAACCTCATTATGAAATTAATTTTCCAAAAGAAAATTTTTAAACCTTTCTTGTGTTTGGGCAAAGCCAATGCCAAGATTGCATCACCCTTTCAAGATCTATGGATAGGCCCTTCTTTGAGACAATGTGTCCTAAGAGTTTGCCTTCATGGACAAAAAACACACACATATTTGGGTTAAGAGAGATTCCAAACTCTCTACATCTCTCAAAAATATTCCTAAGGTGATTCAAGTGATCCTTTACATCCTTAGAAAAAATGGTGATATCATCAAGATACACCAACATAATGTCATTTATTAGTCCTTGAAAATCCATATCCATTGCACATTGAAATGTAACTCCAGCATTAGACAATCTAGAGGGAATTTTTATATAATCATATGTACCCCATTTATTAGTAAAGGTTTCCTTATGTTGATCACTTTCTTTCACAAAAATTTGATTGTACCCAGAATATCCATCAAGGAGATAAAACCTTTCACTACCTACTACAACTTGAAAAATTTGCTCCATGGAAGGAAGAGGATAATGGTCCTTCAGAGAAGCTATATTCAAGTCCCTAAAATCAACACATAACCTGATTTCTCCATTGTTCTTCCTAATAGGGACTAAGTTTTCTAACCAAGATGAATGCTTAATAGGAAAAATGATTTTGGACTCAATCAACTTAGTAAGCTCCTTCTTCATGAGAGGCTCAATCTTAGGATTGATTAGCCTTTGTATTTTCTTGATAGGCTTAGCATTATCATCTAGCTCTATGGTATGTTGAGCTAAGTTTGGATCAAATCCCTTCAAATCAATAAATTCCCATGCAAAGACATTAGAAAACTCCTTACATAACTCAATGAAAGTATGTTTCTCTTCACTAGTACATACCTTCCCAAGTTCAAGCAACTTATCCTTGAAGATTTGTAATTTCTCATAGTTTTCTTGCTTATTATACATGCTTATAATCTCTTTCTTAAACTGGTCATCATCATTGAAGATACTCTCAAGTGTGACTAGGCCTTTAGGGAGCTTGTTTGACTTCAATTATACAATCTTCCCTCCATATTGTTGTTGTAGTTTGGATTGATTCTTAGAATAAAACTCAGCCTCCTCTTGTAAAAAAAATGTTATTTTTTGGTCAGTATCAAACACTTTCCAATTAATGACATTATCAGGTATGGAGGGCCTTACAATCACCTTGAGATGTGGTTGGTTCCTATCTTCTCCTATCCCCTTTGCAACATCAAATTGAGCTCCAATTGCTGCCAACCTATCAGCATGTTTGTTGTCTTCTCTTGGGATAGATGTGATGTTGAAATCTTGGAAATCCTCCACAAGATCCCACACTCTATGATTATAGGACTTAAGCAAAGAGTTATTAGTCACATTTTGGCCTCTTACTTGATTCACAATCAACTCACTATCACCATTCAATTGTAATTATTTCACACCTCTTTTCCTAACCCACTTAAGGTGATGAATAAGGGCCTTATATTCTATCACATTACAAGTACAGGAGAAGTGAAATATGAAAGTGGGATAGTAAATTTATTTGGATGGAGAAACCAACATTGCTCTACCACTTGACCCAACTTTGCTTCTAGATCCATCAAAGAAAAGTTATCATAAACCATCAATGTATTAACTTGGATTCATCAATTTTGGCATGAAAGAGTCATCCTCATGCATGAAATATATCCAAAGACTAGATTCCTCTATGAATTTTTAAGGATCACGCTCATAATGTTCATCTTCCCATTCATCTAAGTACAAATCAAAAACACCTTCAAGAGAAGATGTTTGATATTGATCTATGTGAAGTTCCTCCTCATCAATAATGGCATAATTGACATTTGCCAATTTAGGAATGTAAGGCTCTAAGTGATTTTGATGGATAGGATCTGATTCAATATTCACCTTAGTACCATACTTTGTCCTAAAAACCATATAGGACCAATTGGCTTCCAAGTATCCACCTATCTTAGTTGTAAACTCTCTTGAGAAACAAAGAGCAAAGTATGGAGGTAAATCTTCCAAAAACACATCATGAGGAATGGAAAAAGTAGGACAAGCATGTAAAATCAAGTTCAAATCCTTGAGTACTCCTAAGGTCTTTGATGGTGATCCATATAATTGTAAAAGTCCTTTAGCCATTGGTTCATACTTGAGGCCTACTTTATCTGTTATACACTTAGGCATAACTAAAGTACTAGCCCCACTATATATGATGCAATTGTGAACTAATCAATCACCAATGATTAAGGATAGGTAAAAATGAGGAGTATTATCATTATTCTTTACTTGTCCATCAGTGGGATGAGTTCCATTCACCCAAACAACATTCTCATTCCTAAATGATCTAACTTACTTACCAAGTCCTTGCAATTCCTTTTGAAGTATGTCCTTTTGTCCAGGTATTGTTAATGAATCCCATAATGAAATATTCATGTGAAGCTTCTTCATTTTATCCAATACATTGATAGAAGGATTGCTCACCTTAAGAGTATCGTTGGAAGCACTAGTGCCTTGTAATTTAGCTTATGAAGGTAGATGTGTAAGAGTAGGCCTTGCATTCTGCAACTTCTAATTTTCCTACACCTTAGGAGCTGAAATAGATCCCCCCACTATTGGAGATGATGTAGGAGTCAAAATATGTCCTTGATTGACCCCTTGTGTCTTTAAAACAACCTTCTTCTTAGACATAGTGTTAGAGGACACACTAGCATTCACATTGCTTGAATTCCACAAATGATTGATGGCACAAAACTCTCCCTCCAAATGATTTATGAGATTAGAATCAGATTGTGTTTGTCCACTTTCCATTCAAATTTTCACTCTATTTGCATTCCATTTTGAATTGAGATGCTTGATTACCTTGCATTGTCATGGCTTGATTATGCATCTCATTGGCATAGGCAACTTGGTCTTGATTTTGGTCATAGGGAGGATAGCATGGTTGTTCTTGAAAAAAGTTGTTTCGAGTGGTAAAAAAATATTTAGAAGATGAGGGATCATTTGGATTGTAATTTTGGTAAGGTCTAGCTTGAGTAATTTGACCTTGTCCTTAATTATTGCCTTAAAAAGGAGGCCTATTTGTTTTCCCAAACTGATTGTGGAACTGATAAACCTTTTGAGGGAAACCAATTCATTAGTAATGCATTGAATAAAATTCTTGACTTCATGAATCTCATTGGTGGGGATAATGGTGACCTTTTCTTGACTAGGCAAAGGAGCCATGGTAGGTAATGAAACTTGACTAAGAGGCTGTAAATCAGGGGAAAATGGAATTGGTGGCCTAGGGTCAATATTCCCTACTTGAACAAGGCAATTTTTAGCATTGATGGCTATCTCATAGGTAGTAGGTAGTGGATTTCCACCCATGTATTGAATCATCATAAACACATCACTATTCAATGCTTTTAGATAGTACAAAAAGGCATAATTTGGAGTAGGTCTCACAAGGGTTGGGATCCTATCCCATATTTTTTGAAATCTGGTGTTAAAATCTTGCATAAACTCTTGTGGTTCCCTCTTGATAGTGGTCAATTTCTTAGCTAGTGATAGGTGATCACTCTTATCTCCAAACCTCTTAGTCAATAGATCTCCTAGTTCATCCCATGAACTAATAAATTTTTGAGGTAAAATCCCATACCAATCAAAGGCCTTCCCTTTGAAAGACAATGCCAATAACCTAATAGCCACATTCTCTTGAGTGATATTATGGATATTTCATAAGTTTTCTATGTTTCTAATGTGTTCAATGTCAGTAATAGGACCTTCTCCACTAAAATATGGAACAGTCTTAAGGGTTGATCCTAGAATTTGGTCATATTGGGCAAGATTCAAAGGAGATGATCTGGTGAATGGTACAAAAGGTTGGGTTTTAGCCATCTTGAAATGTAGACTATGTGGTACAAAAGGTTGGTTTTTATCCATCTTAAAATGTAGAAAATGAGTAGTAGAGGTTGAACTAAGCAAGAACTTGGACTTTTTAAACCAAGTCTCTTGAATAAGGATGATCATTCACAAACTTGAATCTCCTAACAGAATATATAGGCAATACACAAACTCAAAAGGTATACCTTTAGCATAAAACCTAATGGTCACCTTTTGCATAGTAATTAAGGATTGATCAGCAACCAAAGAGTTGAAAACTTTAGTGGATTCATCAAGTACTAAGTGTAGATATTCTTATAGTTACAACTATGTTAAGACCAACACCAATATTGGACAATATTTTAGGACTTAGAGTCCCACTGGGCATGCCAAAAATTGATGTCACTTGGATTTGTATGAATTAAGGATATTCCTAACTCTCTTCATCCAAGTGACATAATATAAACATTTCTCTTACTGTGGGTAACAATTTGTTGAGATGAATCTCTAGAAGGGCTAGTTCCCTTGATGCATTCTTTGAAACACTCTCTTAACTATCAAATTTTCATGAAAAGGGTTAATAAGACAAAATAATAAAAGTAGAGGTGATTCACCAATATTATATTTCCTCCTATTGACTAAAAATATACTAATTAGAGCTAAACAAGGCTTCTTTCACATAAAACTCACAATTCAAGTTGCATTGTCACATCAATGTTTCATAAGCTAGGTTCAAGAAGCTATTTTGATACTTAAGAGGGTGATGAATGATTAATTTGTGGAATAAATTCATGAACCGCTTATAATACACTTATACACTTAGAAAATAATAGTAATAAGTACCTGTAATAATTGCTCTTTTGCACACTGGTGAACAATCAAGGATAACATGCTAGAAAAGATCATCTTCTACTAGACAAGACCAACAAGATTACAATAACACTAGATTGTACAACAAGTAATTTGGAAAAATCACCTGTTTATTTCTTCAAGAGTCATTCAATTATTAAATTGGCCAAAGTTTCACCATCAACCAATAGAGGCTGTTAAAAAGAGCCAAAAGAGTCAATAGTTATAGCCTTTGAGAGAAGAGCAAGACAAGGGAAGTCCAAAGGTCATTTAGACACTTTTCATTATGAGAAAAGAGGTTGAAATTGCATGAGAAAGAGATATGGGATGAACCATGCAATGTCAGGAGGACCAAGTGTCCATAAAAGTCATGAAACTTATGAAAAATGGCATAAACTCCCAGTCTTGGCTCAGAAAACTACCTTCATAATTTGAACCTGTTTGAACATCCCACCACTAACAAGGGACATGTATGATGATTGGGATAATAGGTAAGGCCTTCAATTATGAATATTCATGCATTTTTTTCATTCGTACTCATCTAGAAACTCCTAGAAGGAATCCATCACTATTTGTAGTCTAAAAAACTCCTTTTTTAGTCACCCATCACACTTGGCCTCAAAAATGCCTTCATTTTTCCATACAAATCCATGGGAGGGAGTGAATGAAACCTTATAAATAAATGAACATAGGGAGTTAGAATAAGTCTATATATTTCCTTTAAGATATATTTCATCTTTTGAAACCTCCTAAAACCTACAAAACACAAAAAAAATGGTTAAAAATACCCTATTTTGCATGTTGTCCATACCATTCCATACAACTCATCTATATGGGAGGAATCATAAATGAGTCTTGTTATCACTTTAACTTTTACCCTTTAAGGATATGACAAGTCTTTCCTCATTCAATTGGCACAATAGAACCACCTCAGGGCTGTGGGTGACCTAAACTTGAAGTGGATCTCTAGATTAGGGCTAGTTCCCTTGATGTTCCACTATAGATCAAACCTACTACTAACTTTTGCGGGGTGAAAAGGGAGAAGGATAAATAAATAATAATAATATATGGGAGGTGATACACCAAATATATTTTCTACTCACACCACTTAAAATGCACTTGAAACCAAAGAGAATCTCACACATACACTTCATCCAACACAACACTCCTCTTCTACATCAATGTTTCAAGCATGGGGTCTTGAAGAGAGCTTAAGCTATGAGGACTTAGACAATAGGTCTTATATAAAGAATAATTAATAAGCTAATAACTACACTTGCAATCCACATTAGACACTTCTTTTTGACCTGTAAAAGAGAGTTTTCAAACCACACAAGGCACTAAGAAGAGTAACATGTGAAGGTAAGCAAAATACACTTGCATAAGACCAATAACCAAAACATGCACTTAGTGAAATATTGAATGAGTTTTTAAAAAAATTATTCATTAATTCAAGGAATTTTTTTTCATGGATTCACCATACCCAAGTGGAGAGATACAACAACCAAAAAGGCTAGAATACATAGCAATTATGAGAGGAGAGAGAGAAAGTGAAGCTCGAGAGTCACTAAGACACTTGTCAAGCAAGGAGGAGTTATGATAGTCATAAAATAAGGAATGAGATAGGTCTTTCAAGGAAAATAAGTACAAATTTCCCTCAACTCAGCTAACTCTTTCATATGTGGCATAAATTCACTTTGCTTGCACAAGACATTGCCCTCATGATTTGCCTTTACAAAAATACCTCACCACTAAATAGGGATAGGTATGATGATTGATCTAAAGGGAAAGGGTTACCAAAAATCCCTCACATGCATTGGATTGGTCCTCAATCATTCATATTCCTCTGTCCATGAGAAATCATCTCAAATAGTTACAAAATGATTCCTTCTCATGCACCTCTCACACTTGGCACCCAAAACCTTTCAATTATACAATATAATCCATGATCAAGGAGGGATGAAACCTATCAAGAGTGTCAAATTAATTAAGTTCATGAATCAATCCTTAAAAGGCTTGCTAATTAGAGTTTAACCATTTTCACCAAGTGTTCACTGCTCATTCACTATGACTAGCTGAGATGAGGAAGATGGTATGAACACTTGAGAGATTAGATAACTAAATATATGAGCATGAGGACTTAGAAAAAGTCCTAATCTCTCTCCCAAAGGTGGTTACATCTTTTAAAATTTCTCCATGCCTATAAACACATAATTTTTTAAAAATAAGCCATGTCGTACCACTCCATATAGGTAGGGTATAACTCAATTTCATGGGGAGGATCCTTAGAGAGTCTTTTATCACTTCCAACTAGTTTAATGGAATTTTCACTACATTACTCCATTCTCAATATCTCTTCCATCAGGTCCTAGTTGGGGTTTATGAAGGTTTTAGAGAGGTTTTAGGTCTTATATTTTGTTCATGAAAATCCCACACTGAAGTTATATCTAAATGCCACTATGGGATTCTTAGGGACATCCATAATTCCCCTCATCATGTTGAGGTCCCATGAAAAATGTTGGAGAAGTTTCAAGCATCCCAAGCTAGCCACTTGAGTCACTTTTATACATTCTATAAGTTTTGAAAATCTCTAAGCCAAAAAATGGCTTAATGATGTGTTTTTTTGTAAAATAAAGGCTCCAACACCTATATCAACATGTTTCAATCATCATAATAGCTCATTAAGATCTAGAAATGAAAAGACCCTCCCTTTTGAAACTAGGCCTAGACCTTGTTTAGTGTGTCTACCTAAAACTTGGTGGTTCAAACCTCTTTGATGACCTTTCACACTTATGAGATAGCTCAAAAACATCATATTTAACTCTACGAATATGATCCAAAGCATTAGAATGCTTTACTAAGGCTAAAATTGAAAGTGGTCTCTCATTTGAGGCTATGCTTGCACCTTATCTAGCTACCCTACCTAAAAATCTTATTTCTTGGATCACCTTGTTTGCCTTAAAGCCTTATAGATTGGTTTAAAATGTTTTTTCATATGTGTTTCAACTTCTCAAACTTTTTTGACAAGTTACCAGGCCCTCTGGTTCATGTTTTGATCTCCTTTTCCAAGTTTGCAGGGTCTGTGCAAGGGAGAAAATGCCCCCTATCTGAGACAAAATAGGGGGAACTTACCCTATATTCTCCTCAAAATAAAATATCATAAGGGATTATAAAACTCCCAAGGATTATTTATACAAATTTTTAGCACCTAACTCCAAGATTTGACCTCTAACTTTCCCAACCTCTAAAGCAAACTTTTCCATCCTTGATTGTGACTGTATTTACTTTCGCTGTCACACCTGTAGGTGTCTATTTCATGATTTGAGGCCTAATCCTACTATTAAAAACTCCACTTTAAATATTATAAGGTGATCCATCCATTATACAATTTACCCATCATGTTTATGCCTTTTGTGCACTCTTTATGCTCTATAATTCACAAGATGATGGTTTTGCTTGACTGTGTTAAGCATGGACTTTGTTTCTCACTTTAGGAACTCTACCTATAGGTTAATTTAGCCTTAAATTTGCTTGTTTATGATGTTCATTAAGTTTTTTGAAACATCCCTAAGGTTACAAATGGGTATCTCATCTTACTTTACCTATATGTTCCATTTGGGCTCAAAACATGCCTTCACTCTTGACTGGGACCTTTTCTCTTTGAGACCCTACTATAGGTCAATATTAGGATTTGTATTAGACTTTAAAAATACTTGAAGACTCTTCTACAACCTACATCATCATTTATAAGTCTTTGTACCATTTTTTCACTTGAATGCTCAAGGACAATGTCAAAACATCAATTGTTGACTCACTGTCTGTTACCCCTACTGTAGGTGCATCTTTTGACATTGTACGGACTACTAGGTAAGTGTTTGGGAGGTAAAACAATGTATGGTGTTATTTTTTATGATATCTCAAGCTCACGTATGTTACCCCTACCATTTAGAGGTACTCCCATTATGATAACATAGTCCAATTGCATTTTTTGATGACAAAGACCTCATTTTTGGTCTCAAACCTATAGATGACACTGATGTAATTCAATGTGTTTATGAGCATGTTTGGAGCCTTCAAAAACCTACCTTATATTATATTTTGACCTTCATCTTTGGCATGAGTGTTTCCATATGATAGAGCTATAAGATTCACCAAATTAGATGTCTTAGAAATTTTTCTATCATGTTAGATGCTTTCCTCGAAAAGCTTATAGACCTCTATTTGTTGTTTTCTAGGCATACAATCTCAAAGTCTCAATCAACACTCTTGGAGGTGTTTTCAATTTGTAACTAGCCATATCACACATTGGATGGGTTTTTCATGGATCATTTCATCATGCAAGGGTTTCAAGTGAGGTCCTATCTCACTTCCACATTCAAATGACTATCTCAAACTCCTTTTTTAAGCCATATTCAAGTGGAGGTCTGGTATATCACAATGAACTATAGTATGAACAACATGGAGACCTCTCATAAACATGAATTTTGATGCTTTTGTGTGACCTCTATTGGGGATCAACCAAAAATTTGATTACACTTATGAAAGCAATAAACCACGGAATTAAATCAGATAGATAAGTAACTAGAATGATAAATAGCAAAGAACAAGAGATACAAGAAACCACCCTGAAAACTTGTATTAAACTCTTTACAGAAGGAATAAAATTGAAGAAACTTCTTTCTTCCACACCTCTCTCAAATGTACAGATCTCTCTCTAGATCTCTTTCCCTCAAGAGTTCTCTCTCTCAAGTACAATCAACTCCAACAACCTGGATTGATTCACCTATACAATTCTGTATTGTTCTTCAACATTCACATACAATAACAATAAGCTAAGAAGATCTAATTCTACATATAGAATTAGGAAACTTGAGCATGCACTTACAACCAACAGTTAAGCCTCTTGAACAAGGGCTCTAAAAATAGTCTTACTAATAATAGAGATGCGAACTTAAGACTCTGACTTAAACTCATCATGCAAACACTCGATTCTGTCCTCAAAAATAGCTCTCTGGACACACAGGTAACCGACACTGGTTCCTGCCTGCTTACCTGTGATCGATGTCGGTTGATCCTTGCTGATGCCAGCGTCTCTTGAACTGCACCTAACCGACGTCGGTCGCTCCTGACCAACGCCGGTGACTGTGTAAACCTGAAACTTTGGTGATGCGCTCCTTTGGTGAAGCTTTTAGGCTCCACACCTTAACAATCTCCCACTTGGAGATAAACAGCTGCACCAGTACCTGTACAACAACATCTTCTAGCTCCTCCATCTTCAACTGAATCATGAAGACCAACAGAAATTGAATGAAGATTCAACTTCTCCTTTGTAATCGGCTTGGTTAACATATCAGTAGGATTCTTATATGTATGGATCTTCTCTAGCTTCAACTCACCATCCTCCAATACCTGTCGTATGAAGTGGTACCTAAGCTGTATATGCTTTGTTCTTGAATGAAAGGCTGAATTCTTAGCCAAATGAATTGCACTCTGACTGTCACTATACAATCTGCAACTCTCTTGCTCCTTTCCAAGCTCTTCCATGAACCGTGTCATCCATATCATCTCTTTGCTAGCCTCTATGGCTGCAATATACTCTGCTTCTGTAGTTGACAAGGCAACAACCTTCTGCAACTTTGATATCCAGCTAACCGCCATTCCACCAACAGTGAAAACATATCCTATGGTGCTCCTCCTACCATCCAAATCACCTACCATATCTGAATCTACATAACCATGTAGAGAAGTATCTGAACCTCCATAGCACAAATGCCTACTGCTGGTTCCTCTTAGATATCTAAGGATCCACTGAACTGCTTTCCAGTGCTCCTTCCCTGGATTGGCCATATACTTACTTACAACTCCCACTGCTTGGGTAATATCCGGTCTAGTACACACCATTGCATACATTAAACTCCCTACGGCGAAAGAATATGGAACTCTACTCATGTACTCTACCTCATCATGTGAATTAGGACATTATTCTTTACTCAACTTAAAATGTCCAGCCATAGGTGTGCTTACCGGTTTTGCATCCTGCATATTGAACTATTTCAACACCTTGTTCACATAATCCTCTTGAGATAAAATCAACCTGTGATTTTTCCTGTCTCTCTTAATACTCATGCCAAGGATTTTCTTTGCTGCTCCCAAATCCTTCATGGCAAATGTTTGAGCTAATTTCACCTTTAGCTCAAAGATATCCTGCATGTGTGATCCTGCAACCAGCATATCATCTACATACAACAATAGAATAATATATCTACCATTATCCAATCTCTTAAAATACACACAATGGTCAGATTGACACCTACTATAGCCATGCTCAGTCATAAACCTGTCAAATCTCAAATACCACTATCTAAGAGCTTGCTTGAGGCCATACAAGCTTTTCTTCAATCTGCACACTAACTTATCCTTACCTTTGACCTCAAATCCCTCTGGCTGTTCCATATAAATTTCCTCATCTAAATCTCCATGAAGAAACGATGTCTTAACATCAAGCTGCTCAAGATGCAAATCCTCAATAGTAACTAAAGATAGTACAGTCTGTATAGAAGTCATTTTAACAATAGGAGAAAAAATATCACCAAAATCAATACCTGGCTTTTGTGCAAATCCTTTCACTACCAATCTGGCCTTATATCTCATCTGTCCGTTCTCACCTTCTTTCAACCTGTAGGTCCATCTGTTCTTCAGTGTCCTCTTACCTGCTGGCAATTCAACCAAATCCCATGTTTGGTTCTCTCTCAAGGACTCCATCTCCTTAACCATGCCACGCTCCCACTGACTCTTGGACTCCACCTGTATTGCTTCTTGAAAACTCTCTGGTTCTCCACCATCAGTTAGCAATAAATAGAATAATGAAGGAGAATATCTAATTAGAGGCTTACTTACCCTTTTTGACCTCCTGATGGGCATTTGAGACTCATTCACAACACGTTGTCCACCCAAATTCTCTGACAGTGACCGACCTCGATCACTTTCAGGCCTGTAACTGGCCGACGTCAATTCTTCCTGACTGACATCGGTGCCTGTTCTGCCGACGTCGGTCTCTATATGACCGACATCGGTTTTTGTCCTGCTGACGTCGGTTCCTGCCCTGCCGACGTTGGTCTCTGTGTTTTCCTGCAAGTGATTATTTATTTTTCCCGTGAGCTCATTTTGGACCGTCACCTCATCCAATTCACCATAGCTCTGCCCAGATTGATTCAGCTTCTTCAACTGATCACTATACATCACTTTTTCATTGAAAACAACATCACGGCTCCTAATTATCTTGTTAGTTCTTAGATTCCAAAATCTGAAACCAAAATCATCTGAGCCATAGCCAATAAATGTGCACCTCATAGACTTAGCATCTAGCTTCTTTCTATTTTTCTTATCAACGTGCACAAAGGCTTCACAACCAAAAACTTTGAGAAAAGAGAGATCTACCTTTTTACCTGTCCATGTCTCTTCTAGAATTCTACCATCCAGAGCTATAGAGGGTCCTCTGTTAATCAGGTACACTGCAGTATCAACAGCTTCTACCCAAAAATCTAAGGGCAAACCAGCATGCAATCTCATACACCTTGCACGCTCCATAATTATTCTGTTCATCCTTTCAGCAATTCCATTCTGCTGAGGTGTCCTTGGAATCATCCTTTGCCTGTGGATTCCATGCATATAACAATACCAGTTAAACTTATAGCTACAGAACTCACCACCATTGTCAGATCTCAGGCACTTCAATCTTCTACCTGTTTCATTCTCAACCATAGCTTTCCAAATCTTAAAAGTCTCAAATACATCAGATTTCTTCTTAATACAATAGATCCATACCTTTCTTGTAGCATCATCTATGAACGAAACATAGTACTGTGATCTTCCAATAGAAGCTACCTGAGCCGGTCCCCACACGTCTGTGTGAACAAGCTGCAACTTATGCTTCTTCTTTGTTGACCCAGTCTTGAGAAAACTCACTCTCTTCTATTTCCCAAAAACACAGTGCTCACAAAAATCCAGATCTATGCTTTTCAAATCTGAAAGCTTACCTTTAGACTTAAGAATTGACATTTCCTTCTCACTCATGTGGCCAAGCCTTGAGTGCCACAATTTTGCATCCACATCTAAAGTAGATAATACAGAAGGAGAATTGTTAGTAACACAATTACATAAATAGAGAGCACCTACTCTCTTACTTCTGGCCATAACAAGTGCACCCTTGGTCACCTTCCAAGATTCAGCTGTGGGAGTTATTGTACAACCCTCATCCCCTAAATTTATTGCAGAAATCAAATTCCTCTTCAAGCTAAGAACATGCATAACATCTCTCAACACCCATGTGTTTCCATTCTGCATTTTTAGCTGCACTTTACCTTTGCCAATAATTTTACAAGGCTTGTCATCCCCTAAATACACTATTCCAAAATCTCCATGGATATAGTCACTAAAATATTCTCTATTAGGGGTAGCATGAAAAGATGCACCAGAATCTAAAACTCAAGATTCTATATTATTATGCAAAGAGAATATTAAAGCATCTTGTGCAATACCTACAACCTTTGCTTCTTCCTTTCCTTCGTGTTGATTGTCCTCCTTAGGCTTTGACCAGCAATCTCTGCTTATGTGCCCCATCTTTCCATAATTCCAACATTGTGGATTCCTGCCATTTCTGGATTTGGATCTACCTCTCACCTTAGACTTAGATCTTGATCTCCCTTTCTTGCTCTTCTCTTTTTGCCTTCCCCTACTCTCAAAACTTAAAGCATTCCCTGATGTTTCCTTTGTGCTTTTCCTACAAATTTCCTCATTCAAGATAACACTAACAACATCCTCTACTTTTAAAATATTTGAAGCAGATGCAGTATTACTAACTGCCATTACTAAGCTATGCCAGCTTTCAAGCAAAGAACATAATATTAAAAGATCTTTAATTTCATCATCAAATACGATATCGACTGAACTTAATTGATTTACAATTCCATGGAAATCATTCAGATGATTAGATACAGATCCACCTTCCTGCATACACAAATTAAATAACTGCTTCATAAGATATACCTTATTAGAAGCTGAGGGTTTTTCATACAAATTTGCTAAAGTAGTCATCAACTCTACCATTGTTTTTTCCTGTGATAAATTAGATATCACAGTAGATGCTAGACTCAGTCTTATAGACCCTAGAGCCTTTCTATCAAGAACTTCCCATTCTTCATCATTCATGTCTGTGGGCTTCTTTGCAATCCCACCTAACGGTAAGTATAGATCTTTTTGATACAAATAATCCTCTATCTGTATTCTCCAATGTTGATAATTTTTGCCATTGAACTTCTCCATTTTTAGTTTACTTTCTTCTGCCATTGCTTCTCCCACTCAAATAGAAATCCCTGCAGAAACCCCTGTGAGTAACCTATAATCAATACACACTACACAGATCTGAACCACCTATTAGTGAACCTGAGCTCTGATAACACTTGTTGGATATCAAGCTCTAAACCTAAAACCAAGGCTCTGATACCACTTGTTGGGGATCAACCAACAATTTGATTACACTTATGAAAGCAATAAACCGCGAAATTAAATCAGATAGATAAGTAACTAGAATGATAAATAGCAAAGAACAAGAGATACAAGAAACCACCCTGAAAACTTGTATTAAACTCTTTATAGAAGGAATACAATTGAAGAAACTTCTTTCTTCCACACCTCTCTCAGATGTACAGATCTCTCTCTAGATCTCTTTCCCTTAAGAGCTCTCTCTCTCAAGTACAATCAACTCCAACAACCTGGATTGATTCACCTATACAATTTTGTATTATTCTTCAACATTCACATACAATAACAATAAGCTAAGAAGATCTAATTCTACATATAGAATTAGGAAACTTGAGCATGCACTTACTGCCAATAGTTAAGCCTCTTGAACAAGGGCTCTAAAAATAGTCTTACTAATAATAGAGATGCGGACTTAAGACTATGACTTAAACTTAGCATGCAAACATTTAGTTTTGTCCTCAGAAATAGCTCTCTATATGCACAGGTAACCGATGCTGATTCCTTCCTGCTTGCCTGTGACCGATGTCGGCTGATCCCTGTCGATGCCAGCGTCTCTTGAACTGCACCTGACCGACGCCGGTGACTGTGTAAACCTGCAACTTTGGTAATACGCTCCTTTGGTGAAGCTTTTAGGCTCCACACCTTAACAACCTCCTAATGTATTTATAGCAAAACCAAGAGATTGAAATGCACATTCATCCATCCATACACCAACATGACATCAACAAGGGTCTTATAGAGGCCAATTCTGAGTTATAAGGTAGTGAGAGTAATCAATAAACAAATAGAAGACTTAAGAGGATTTCTTAAGCATTTGATAACTCCAAAATCAATAAAATGTTGAGAAATCTTGTAGATAGGACTTTAAACACATATGAAACAATGAAATTCATTAAACCAAAGCAAACTATTTTAAAACTATCTCAAATAATGACCCCTATTGGATGAAAAAGCATAAAAAGATACCTAGCTTATTAATGATGGTTTATAATGGATAATCCATGAAACTCAGACTTCTTACCATGAATTTGAATTATACTCAGACCTCTTTCAAACCCCAAGAGAACTCCTCCCAACTCCACATATACAGACTGTACCAAGCATCCAAAATCGACCCTTCTTGGCTTGAGAAGGCAATAAAGAAGAAAAGGAAGCAAAAACTAATTTATCTAATGAAAAATATACAAACCAGGTATGTTAAATGTCTTATGGACATAAAGAGGCACATTCCCATGTTTTTAGCTGAAGGTGGACTTCCCAAGTCCATACAATTACCATTAATGGCCTATTTTCAAGGAAAAACTACCTCTTTCTGCATGAAACTAATTTTTGAACTGACTTTGACCACTTATTTACATCTTCTGACCCCATGCACATGGAAATCTTCCCTAGTGACAAATATGTTTCTTTGACAAATCGTATAAGTCATTTATTGAGCTAGAAATGTGACCAAAAGGTGTTTTTTGCATATAAAACATGGCAAAGGACAAATTTATGACTTTAAAACACCTTAAAACATATCAAATACCATATTAGGACATTTATAACATAATTTTAACCTTTAACCAAGTTTTACAAGAGTTGACTTTGGTTTACTAGACAAGCACAATGAAGATGGACTTAGACCAAGGCTAGAGCAAGGATAAGTAAGGTATTTAGACACACATGAGACCCTGTTAGAAATATGGGAACTTTTTAAAAGTTTCAATATGTATTGGTTGACCCAATTTGACTAAAATTCAAATTTGGTCAACACTTTTGGTAATTTTTAGGGATAACATGCTTACCTATGTTAAGGACCAGTAATTTTTTCCCATCCATTAGGCAAAGAAAGTCAAATGCACTCTAAAAAAAATAGGATCAGACCTTGACTTGAACAAAAAGATAGAGATAGCTTATTTACCTCAAAACACACAAAGGAAAGACAACACACAACACGACCAAGCAAACACACAAAGAAAAGGCACACTTGTGCTACTAAGCACTTAGGGAAAACAAGACACAACAACAAATAAACTAATTATGTACATATAACCAAACATACATCCCTTCCTAGATCAAAAGGAAATGACCTTGAATCTCCTTCATCACTAGATGAATGAGGGTACCAAGCATTCTTCATTTTGGATGTAGCACTAGATGACCCATGCTTCTTTTTTGCTCCTTGGCTTAGCATGTCCTTTGATGGAGTCATCTCAAACAAGTATCCAAGGTATATGAAGTCTTATAACCTTAGAAATATGCTTCATATTTTCATTTGGAAGTGTCATTTTGATCTAAAAGTGTCATTTTGAATCCAAAACCGTTCTACAAATTTTTGGTTTTTTTGGATAGACTAAAGTGACCCTCAACCTTTTTCTCGGTATGGGAAGCACAAAAAGTTTCAAGAAAAAATATTTTTGGATATTATATTACACTAGGAGACATTCATTTTCATATATGGATTTTGAATATTGGTAATCTATGTTTCATGAAACATTTCTAACAAGTTGACTATGTCTTTTTACTAGCTATTTGGTACACCTTATAGGTTTTGATCCATTTCTACCAAATCCATATGAAAAAATTGGTGATGTTGGCTCCAGAGGATGTTATATTCCTTCTCAAATGGTCTCCATTCTTGGTTTCATGATTCATGATGTTTGAATGAGCAAAATTGGTTTATGATGCAAGGAGGTGTCACCATGTGTAGTTTCAGTTGAAATGCTTTGGTTTGCTAAGTGTCTCTCTCTTATGGGTATCTCTTTAAACTGGGAAAGAGTGTTCCATATAGGTCATGTGACCATCTCCTTTCATGTTTGTAATTCACCATGTCACCTCTTGGATTCCTCACTAGCTTATTTATATCCATGGTCAACTCCTTGCATAATTTCAGTTGAAACCTCATGTATAAGCTTTCTCATCCTAACTATGAAGTGATAATGGAGGTGTAGTGGCTTATCCAAAACTTTATAATTTTAATTAAGTTACTTTTTAATGCTAAATTACTTGTAGTTTTGACCACATGTTCATATGCCATGCCAAACAACCACTTGTTGTATCTGCCTATCCTTTTTCACATGTTGGCAAATGATCTTCATGTTGTAATAGGTGTTTTTAAGCTAGCTTAAAGTTTCAAAGGATGGAGATCATATGATTGAGGATTGATAATTAAATTTGGATAGTCTTGAGCTATTGCATCATGTTTTTCGACATTCCATTTATTTTCTTGCATATTCTACCTAAAACATTCATTTACAGGGCCTTGATGATGTCATGTTGGTGTAAGGAGAGATGGATTTGTTACAACTTATTGTTGTTACTTGAAGTAAATTTGTAGGTCCATAAAATGCAAATGAGTTTCTTTTACACTCATGGTTTATAGTGGTCCACACCCAATCCACTATTTTACTTCTCAAAACAACCTTTTACAGGTCGCTGAGCATGGGTTGGGGTGTTGTACATAAGGGTAAAACAATGTCACACTCCATTTTCATTTCCATCATAAAAGAGCCTTGATAAGCCCATAAAATCATCCTAGAAGGCAAAATGGAAGAATGGAACCAGTTTGAGGATCAAATATTGAGTTTAGGGATGGAATCCCTAAAAGAGCAAAATAGAACTCTAGGAGGTTTTGGTGGACCTTCTAAGCATGTTTGCAAGGTGTTTTGAGAGATCTATAGGGGTGAACATTATAACCCTATCATAGGAGAAGGAACCTACAAATTTTGAGGAGAGGACAAGGGGAAGGTGGTTTTGAAAAGCTTTAAAAGTGCTTCAAAACACACTAAAAACTTCAATGACATCTACAATTATGTAGATGTAAATGACCTCTTAGTCACCTATAATTAGCAACATCAAAAAATGGTTGTGGTCAATGGTCTCAGCTAGTATAATGAGGTATAATGAAGTTAAATTCATCAAGAGAGAGTTAAGATAGAATCTTATTCACCTCCTAGACCATCTACAGGTACCCTCAAGCATGGGATGACACCTATAACAGGGTCTTAGAAGAAAAAGTGTCTCAATCCATAGGGAAAGGTAATGTGTGATTCCTTATGAGGCATATAGGTAGTGGAGGTGAAAGATATATTGCGTGACCTAAAAATGTGTATTAAATAGATAATGAATACTATGATAATTTGAAAAAGACCCCTATATTCACCTATAAGTAGGGTTATGGGAAGAACACTCCAACTTAAATAGTGGCATGATAAGGTTGATACAAGGTGGAATTTTGAAGGTCCATAAGAAGGAACACTATTTAGTAGACATTATGTGAATCTCAAGTAAAATTCAAATGGTCTTTCTACACTCCAAGCAAGTTCCAAGCAACCCTATCTTGACCTACAACAGACCCTAAAAAGTGTTTCAATCAGATAGGCAAGGGCTCAGTCTTGGTGATAAAAGGTGCACTAGTATGGTGAATGGATCTCAATATCGATAAGAATAGTGGATGAGAACCTAAATGATAAATATAGTGGTGTCATGAAGTTTTATAAATGGGGAAACAAAGCTTACATAGGGCCTCAGACCCCTGTTCTCATCTACAACAGGGTTCAGGAAAGTAGGGCTAAGATGGACATTAACATATCGATAGAGGAGAAGAGGGTAATAATGACTAAAAAATGATCTATTTTGGTCCATTATGTGTCTTATAAATCCCCACACCTCATCAAAATGCTTAGATGCCTTCCCTAATTAACAAATGACCAACAATCTGTATAGGTGACTAGGAAGTACCTTTGCCTAATGAGCAAACATGAATAATCTAAGGGAGTAAGTGTTTTGTATGGATTTCAAAGCTCCATAAGCATTAATTTAAAATTTGGATAATGTTTAGGCAGCCTAGAATCATGGTGTTGGCTTGGAAGAGTGACTTCTAAGTGGATTTAGGGAAAAATGTAGGAAAATAGGGGTTTTGGACCCTTTTTAGACATTTGGAGATGGTTTGGCATCCTAAACAAGTAATAAAACCTAACACCTTGGTATAAATTGTAATTATAAATTTTAATAGTTCCTAAAACACTCATTTTTCACAATGGATAAGGGAAATACCTCTCTATTTTGTCTCAGAGGTCAGCCAGTCTAGAAAAATTAGAACTTGGCAAAGTGACCAAATCAGTGTAGAATGGGCATGAGACTTGATGTGAAGCCTTGGGGACCTAAAAACCTATTATGAGGCATATATAATGTATTTAAGGGATAATAAGCAATTTATTTGGATTATATTCATAAAATTACCCATTTTTCCCTTGCACATAGTCCAAATAGGTAGGTTTTCCACTAGGCTTAATTGGCAAGTAAAGAAAGGAGATGAAGTAGGGTGCTTGGAGGACTATATGATGGCTTAGTGAGTTAAAATAGGGTGTGAACATGCATAATAAACAAATTAAACTATAATACAACATTATCAATACCCAAAATTCATCAAGGTGCCTAGTAGACCTATTGGGTTTTGAGAAGGCCTAATGCCAAATAGTAGACCATCTTCACTTATGACTCTTGGTGGACTATCCATAGGATTGAATCATATTTTTGAGGTCAAAATATAGGTGTGAGATATTTTAGAGTGTAGATAAGTGATCAGGAGAGACATCTTTGAGTTTGAAACCAATCACCCTTATGTAAAATTGGAGAAACAAGTTCGATAGGGTGACTTGTGAAGCTCACATATCCTTAGAGGATCTGTATGGGAAATAAATAAGTTAAGAGGAGTTGAATGGGGTCCCTAAAAACCAATTTTTGGCATTGGTTTGAAACACGAACATCCAAACTTTATGAACAAAGCTTAAGACATGAAACTGATCAAAAACCCTTGGTAGAGACTTGATGTAGAAAATTCAATTAAAAAGCTAATCTAAGGACATAGTTTAGAAATGAAAACTATTGAATCATGAAGAAGACTCCCTCAGGATACTTACCACCATGGTTGGCTATACGAACAACATGAAAAACAATATTTTTCTCACCATTTTGTGTATTTTGCAGGTTCTAGAGAAGATATGAGGATGCAATCAAGCTTGGGGAAAGGCTTAGGATTTTTTCTAACCCCTCAAAGTCATTTCATTCCTAATAAAAGTTTTTAAGTGTTCAAACAATTGTCTTAATTTTAGCTAGTCAAAAATGGCATAGTGAACACAAGGGTGAGAAGGGTGAAAACTATAAGTATGGGATTTTTAAAGATGTACCTGAGTATTATAAGGTGATGGATGGTATTTCCATGTGTCATTCACTCCCTCCCAAGGATTTTCATGGAAAGTTTAAAACATTTCTTAGGCCAAGTGTGAGAGGTGACTGCAACAAGGAGTTTTTTAGATTGTAGATAGTGATTTCTTAATTCCAAGAGTTTCTAAAGGAATAGGAATGCAACCAATGCATGGAATTACATGATTTAATGAATTCCCTCTTATTCCCATCCTTAGACCTATCCCTAGTTAGTGGTGGGAATTTCAAATAGCTCCAAATGATGAAAGTAGTTTTCTGAGCCAGGATAAAGAATTTTATGAAACTTTTCATAGGTTTCATGACTTGTATGGAGAATTGGACCTCCTAAAATTGCATGGTTCATCTACCTCTTTATAATGCAAATTGTAACCCCTTTTTTGAAATTTGCACATGTCCAAGTGACCTTTGGACTTCCTTTAACTTATTTCTCTCTCAAAGGCTATAAATATGGATGCTTTTGCATCTTTTGAGCAGCCTCCATTGGTTAATGGGGAAACTTTGGAAAAATTTGTACTTTAATGACTCTTTAATAAATAAACAAGTGATATTTCCTACTCACATGTTGTTCAATTTAGTGTTAATGCAATCTTGTTGGTCTTTTCTAGTAGAAGATTATCTTTTCTAGCATGTTATCCTTGATTTTTCACCAAATGTGTAGAAGAGAACTATTATAGGTCTTTATTAGTGTTCTTTTCTAAGTGTATATGTGTCTTATAAGTGGTTCATGATTATATCCTACAAAGGAATCCTTCATTACCCTCTTAAACATCAAAATGCCTTTTGGACCTAACTTATGAAACATTGATGTGACAATACAACTTGAATTGTGAGTTTTGTGTAAAAGAAGTCTTGTTTAACTCTAAGTGGTAAAATTTCAGTCAATGGGAGGAAATACACTATTGGTACATCACATTTTTTAGCTTTATTATTTATTTTTTTGATCCTTTTCATCCAAATTTTATAGGAAAGAAAGTGTTTTTAAATATTGCATTAAGGGAACTAGCCCTTCTAGAGATTCATATCAACAAAATTGTCACCCATAGCAAGAGAGATGTTTCCATTATACCATGGATGAGAAGAGCTAGGCATATCCTCGGGGGTGAAAATATAAGTGACAACAAAACCCATGATTATATGCTTCTTCAACATGTTTTTCATCCTCTATTCATGCTCATGAAGCTTTTTACTCACCCCAAAACGTTCCCTTTCCTTGGATTCCTCATACTTGCCTATTGAGCAAAGAGGTTTCTTAGCTCATTATACAAACTATTGTCCTTTGGCCAAGTAGGGGAGGCATACGATCACCTTATCAAATTTTTAGGCTTGTAAAGATACCTGTTTTCCTATCATGAATCACTTTACAGTGCTTGTAGCCTACCTCTCTTCTCTAGACAAGACTATTCCTTACCCTACCTCTAAGACTATACCCTACTAGACTAAGACACATGTATTTAGGGTCTGTTGTAGACTACATTTAATTTTTTGAGAATTGGTTATGTTTGACATGAATCCTCACTAAATTATGAGAAAAAGGAAGACTTGATATCTTCCCATACCTTATACTCACCTCATCTACTCCTTGGACTCAAAATTGAGCTTTTTAATTATGACTGAGACACCCTATTTACCCCTACCTATAGGTGTCTATGATTTTACTTAGGCTTTGTGTTAGATGTATGGAGGATCTTAATGAACCCGTTTAGGTCTCAAGAATCATGATGGAACTAACATCATTCTTGGAGAACTTTAGGACACCATCTTTGTATCAACCTTTAGTCACTGTCTAGGCTCAAATTCTCTACCCCTAAACCCTGCCTATAGGTGCACATAGCCTTATTCATATGGTCATGGTGATTATAGGTCTCATTGAACCCCCTATTAGGTTACAAAACACCCATGATCATCTTGGGCTTACTTAATGATTCTATCAAACATAACACTACACTGTCCAGCTTAGATTAAGAAACCTTTGATTATAGGGCTTGTTCTAGGTGTTTACAACCTAAAACAAGGTGATTATGATGTTGGTGGAACTTCTCTAGAGATATAGGATCCATATGATAGCTTATTGTACATTTTACTCACTAAAAATTCCTTTTTGACTCCTTAGCTGAGTTTATTTCACCATGAATAAGGTATCTTACTTTTGACTTCTACAGGTGTACATTCCCTACCCTTAAGGACACCTATAGATAGTCATGGGGGGTTGTATAGGAGTGTTCCCTTATTTTATTACTTACCTTCATAGTGAAACCTTCCATAAATTAAAACCATATTATCCATGGGGATTTATTCAAGGTTGATCCTTAGGGTGACAAAAGGCCATTTACACCTTCAGGCTTGTAGATGTTACTAGAGCATTTTAGTGTCTTTTAGGGCATGTTTGAGGCCTCAAACAACCTATCTCTCCTTAATTTATGACCTCTATTTTTTGTAGGGGTGTTTTATACACTATTTAATATCAAGTACAATCATTT
Organism: Torreya grandis; assembly: GCA_037957365.1. Classification (NCBI taxonomy): domain Eukaryota; kingdom Viridiplantae; phylum Streptophyta; class Pinopsida; order Cupressales; family Taxaceae; genus Torreya; species Torreya grandis. The sequence goes on from JARHVA010000585.1 coordinate 4,605,703, forward strand.
AGATGCCTTGAAACACCCTAGAACTATATTGAAAGAGGTTTATGAAAACTCCTTAGACCTTTATTTTGGCTTTTTGGGTAGCTTTCCCATAATATAGTTCCTTGTCTCTTCAAGTTGGTTTCACACTTATTTTGATCTTTAGACACTCTATATGGATTTTCATGGCTTCTTAATTTGATCAAGGTCTTAAGAAAGTTTCAATATGCTTCTCTCTCTCCATACAAACCCTTTTGGTTCCCTGCTCAGCCACCTGTAGGTGGATGTTTTGGTATACAAATAGTGAGCTAGATATGATCAATTATGAAACCATCCATGTAAATGAACTTTGTATGATTATATCAAACATTATAATTCACCTATATCAAGACTAAGAGGTTTAAACACACATCCACACTTCCACACATCATCATGACATCATCAAGGACTTTGTAGGTGTGTATTAGGTTGTTTTACACAAGTAGGGAATGGAATTAAGCAAAAATATGGTGGTGAATAGACTTAAAACAACTAAAATAAATTTATAACCCTAAAAATCATGATTTAAATTCTTGGACACCTTGAAACCAGTTCCAAACTATCTTATTCAACATGAAAATCACCTGTATATACATGGAATAGAGCAAATAAGGGCATCAAATGACTGCTTAGTATGGTGAATGAGCGTATGATCAAACTTGAACTTTCCAAAACATATACAGTGGACCCATTCCAAATAATATTGGCTTAAATAATTAATAAACTCTAATTAAAACTCCATGAACAATTTGAACAATCTTATATAGGTGATTGCAAGTGAAGTTGGGTAAAGAGTTGATAATGGTGAAAGACAAGGTTGCAAGCTAATCAAAATATATCATGGTGAAATAAAAACATGGAAGGAGGTGGTCACATTACTAAAATACATATGAAATACCATTTACCATCTATATGAGACCCCTACAAGAGAAAACACTTAGCAAACAAGAATAAATTCAACTGAGACTACATATGGTGTCAACCTACTATAACATGGACTGATTTTATAATCTAGACATTATGAAAATTAAAAATAATAATGGATAAAATATAATAAGGAAGAAAAAAACCTATAGATCCAACATCACCAATTGGTTTATATGGATTTTAGAAAAATAGAGCAAAACATATAGGGTGCATGAAACAGCTACCAGAAAAGTATAGTCAACTTCATGAGGATGGTTCATAAGGCACATGCCACCATTATTCAAACTATTTACTATAACATTCCAAGAGTGTTTGACTTGAAACATCATTAGCTATTCGTACAGAGCAAAAACCTAAAAGTGACTTCTATGTGTTTAGGAAACCAAGAAAGGTGAAAAATGGTTTTGGCCTTAAAATGTAATTTAAAAAGTGAAAAAAACATTGGGATGAGTTTTAGGAAGGTGAAAAGGCCCTCTATGATCTTTTTCCATATGGCACACTTCCCCATGAGCCATACAAGTGCCATTTTCTCCCTTTTTCAATTAGTTTTTGTAATTTTAGTTAGACAACCTAAAATATTCTGATGTAACTAACATCCTTGATAGTTATAATGACCTATTACACATTTTAAATGAAAATACGACACCTAGGCTCCTTGGGAACCATACCACTTGCATTAATAACCCTTAAAAGCATATAAAATGACTCAAATTGACAAATAAGCTAATGAAACTATGAATAAGTCTAGAAGTGCAATAGATAACATAAAATAACATGTAATACACTCCATAAAAATAAATTAGACCCTCCTTAAACATCTAGAAGTTAAGTTTTTACCTAAGGGTGCCTCAATTTGACCTAAAAGTTAAATTTGGTCAACAACAATATTTAAAATGAAATTAACATGCCCAATTGCATGGAATTTAATTTAGATATGTATTCAAATGAGATAAGAAAACATAATCAATTTTTTTTTAATGATGAAATTCAAAATGTAGAACATGTAACTAATGAATTTATATTAAGTGATGAAATATATGAAGAAACACAATATAATGAAACATCCATCCATAATGAAAATTTTGAGCATGGTGATAATCAACATCAAGAAATGACCCCAATTCATGTCTCTCCTAATGAAGAGCAATTCAATTCACTTGTAGGTTCTAATATAGATAGTCAACCCTCTACTATCTCTTCTATGGTTGAAGTGGTAACACCATCCAATTTAATACAAAATTTATCTGCTACACCCACACCTCCAAGGATAATAAGATGAACACCAAGGTATTTGGTTGAAATATATAAGAAAATAATAGAACCTATGGAAGGTAAAATGTCAAAAAGATTAGTTCAACGTCATGCTCAATGTGTATGAGACTGTGAATTTGAGAATAAAAGCCATACAAAATAATGTCAACTATTTGTTTAATTAATGAAAATTTAAAAAATGTTCCCTATGATGCATAATTTAGGGTTAAGAACATCCAAAATGGAGGGAATAAATATTGCAATAGTTAAGAATCTATTTAATGTATTTAAGATGATAGGCAATAAAAGTCAGAAAAAAGATAGTAATGTGTAAGATGAGTAATAATAAAATTTATAGTGAGTAAGTCAACATATAAAACTCAAATTATTAATAGAACAAATAAATCCTTGAAATTGAATAGAAAAAATCTAATAAATGTCGTAAAAATAAGAACAAGGCTTGATGACCCTTTACTCATAGATTGGGAGTTTAGTGGTAGACTCCCTAGAAAAGATAAGGTATTAGTTGACGGAACAAGATATTTGATTGAATAATTTTGTCATGACATCAAAAGGGTCTCATATAATGTAAAATATGTTTTTAAAAGAATAAAAGGTTATAAAAATTGTGAGCCACATGCAAAATATTTTTTAGACATGGTCTAAACTAAATTTTATAAAAGGTTTATTCAAAAATTTAATGGCTAATTGATAATTAAACAAAGTTCATTTCAGATATGCAAGCCTTTCTATGTTAAAATCAACCAAACATGCACCACATGTTTTTTTAGGGTACATGTTAAATTTGATATGCATTTTGATGTTTTTAATCATATATGTTGTACTTTACATACTAACAAGATTATCCAAGAATGTATGGTGTTTTCTCCACATAAGATATTAATAAAATTAATCCAAAGTATTTTCTTTGAAATACCTAAGGGACAAATTTTTTTGCCAAACAATGTTTATATGGAACATGTAATAGTTGTGGTGGTTTTTCAAATTTGATGAGTTGTATACATGAATAAATTTTGCATGAATTTGGAAAGCAACTAGTTGATTATAAAAAATACAAATCTGTAAAGTATGTGTTAAAATATGGAAAAAAATTCATCAAGATGTGAGTTGGTTATGACCAAAAAATTTATGTATCTAATTTCATTTTTGAATTCAAGAAGAATATTATCTACCAATATGAAATACACACACAAACCAAAATAGCTAGATAATCAATTCAAGCTATACATGGATAACTTTCTAGTTGGCACCATTGTTTTGGGTGTGGAATTTGATAATAACTACACACTACAAACACAAAATGAGGTTCAATATAAATACTATAATTCAATTCAAGTTGAATTTTTTGTTCATTTTACATTTAGACATGAACTTGATAGCACAAATGACAACATAAAGATTTTGAAGGGATACCACTTTTATAGCAACAATGATAGATCACATTCTCTAGAGTTTGTTCAATGTTGTTTTGAGATATTTTATATACATATGAAAGCAAGAGAAATCATGTTTGATACACACTAAATTTGATCAGACAATTATGTAGAGTAGTTTAAGAATTCTCCAATGTTTTACTAGTTAAGTAGAATGCATAAGAAGAATGGTTTTCAACATTTTTGGAGCTTCTTTGAGGTTGGTCATGGAAAAAAAGAAAATGATGGTGTAGGTACATGTGTAAAAATATCCCTTAAAAAAGAGTATGGAAAACATAAGGATGGTGTTAATTTGATTGATGTGTAAGTATTATGACTTGGTGTAATGAAAAATTTGTCATGGATTAAATAAATATTATCATGTGCAAAGATTTTTTTGGTTGATTGAAGAATAACACAAGGAAATGTATGAATATTTTATTACAATAACTGGATCACTTGTTTTCCACTCTACTCAAATCTCAAATTCAATTTCATAGACTATTTATACTAAGGATATGACATGCTTTTATTTCACATGTAAGAAATTTAATTGGAATGAATGTGATCAAAAGAATGGGTTGGTAAATGGTATCGTAGACCCATAAACCCTTTAGAGAGCAGCCATTTACTCCAAAAATGACATCATCATTTGAATTTGACCACATCTCAGATCTTGTGCAACCAAGTATAATTTATTATTGATTTAAATGTAGCCTTAGTTTTATTAGTGATATATTTATTTTTTCCTATATGTGCTTATAATTTGATTATGCTTTAAATGCATGGGATGTTTTTATAGTCATTTCACCTAAGGATAATGATGAGGGAAAACAATACTACTTGTGTCATTGTGTAAAGGCCAAAAAAAAAATACAAATGTCATGGATGAAGAAGAGCTAATTTATCCCACTAGATTTGTATTGGTTACAGGAAATTGGATTCATAGGTACTATCATAAAAAAATAAAACAATTATTATTTGAGAAATATGAAACACACAAGGTGGTTCTTCATTATTAAAATTTGTTTATCACTACAAATATTCAAATGATATAATATCATGGAAAGCCTCACAATAGAAGTTTGTGGAAAGTGCATGAATTTGACTACGAAGCGATTCTTGAAATACTTACAAACATACCTAATATCGAAGGTATGTTATTGAATTGGTAATATTTAGTATATTAAAAATTTATCTTGCATTTAAAGTGAATATAGTTAGCTTATTAATTTAATGTATTTTAATTTTCAGCTAGTTTATCATTATGTGTTTATTTCTATTTAATTTTTTACTAATAATTTTAATTTAGGTTAGTGGCACTAGATGAACTTACACCTTTATGTGTTTGGTGACATGAGTAGATAATATTATCTTCTTGAAACAAAGAGAATCTAAAAAATAATTCATATTAACGTTATCTACCTCATGCAAATATGGGTTCACCTTCTCTCTATTTGTCCTTTCAAGAAAACAATAAAACATGCTTATCTAGGCCTTAGTTATGGTCTACAGACTTGATATTTTGAGCCTTATCTTGTCTCACTCTTGTCTAACATAGGAATTGAGTTAATGATGACAATATCATACCTTTCAAGAACTATCCCATGATACCTTGAAATAAACTCTTGTATAAGCTGATAGTGATTACTCAAAATATCAATACCCTAATTTTCCCTAACCTAAATATCATTCATAATTTTATTTATTCACTAAAGATCATTTGGATACCACCATTTGATGCCAATAATAATCTACTTCATTCTATCTTCAAGTGGATGTTTTAGACTAGGAATTTGACTCAAGAGAGGTGATTAGTTTTGTATTAGTTCCAAAATAAAATCAAATTGAAAGAAGCACACTAACAAGCATACATCTCTAGGCCTAGACACTAAGGAGGAACATACATATGAAAAAAATAAATAAAATATGAAATAAACTTCCTTCACCTTACTTGGATGCTCCAAATAGCTTGTTGAAGTGGTTTACTTGGCTTGTGCTCAATGAGTCTTCATCAAAGGAGACTTGGCTATCTCCTCTTCTCCTTGGCACCTTTGTGATGGCTTTGGATTTGGATTGAATCAATAATTTAGAATTATAACACTAATTGTAATGGATTTTGGAATTATTTTTGCATTATAACTTTACATTATCCAAGCTTAAAATTCATGATCATGGCTCTTCTATTTATATATTTTTAAAATGGTTCATGATCAACCATAATCGTCCATCTCAAGATTGAGATGTGTGGCCATGAATTAATATAATTATATAATCAAATTTATAAATATCTCACATAAATATTTGTGCTAGAGGGGAATTTAAGAGGAATTGAGGGTCTTAATGAGGCATGGGGTAGCTTAATCTTGATATTTATGCATTTATGGCCTAGGGATGCCTTCCCAAGAAATGATGTCAATATTCATTTCTAAAAACAAATATTCAAAAATCTCTATGGATTTCTTAATTAGGCTCATGATTTTGATTAATTATCTTTAAGCATGATTAGTCACTTTGGTGAAAATTTTGGCCCCCTTTGGTGCACAAATTAATCAAATTGGTCAAAATGTCTCATTATTGGGTCGAAATTTGACTAGATTAGAATTATGATGCAATGTCAAATGCATTGGATTTTTTATCCCATTTAGGATTTTACTAAAACAAAATAACAAAGGCACGTGTCTTGTGCAAGAAATTTGGTATAAAAAAGCAATCTAAATCACCAAGGTGTGAAATTAGTATTTTGACTCAAAATGATCTGATCAAAGTTAGCTGGCCCATAAAATGCATTGCCCCATTTAGTGACACTCTAGCAAAAATCAGCACTTGGATATAACAATTTCAACTTTTTCTAATGTGTTTTAGTGTTTTAAAGCCAAATTGTGCACTTTGGTAGAAACTATTCAAAAGCCTAGTTGGAGGTTATCGATGGCCAGTTTTAGGTGTCTAGTTTACCCCTATTTGGGAAGGCATTTGAATCTATAGGCACAGTAACATCTTCTCAAAGAATGAAAAGGTCCTATATGCCTAAAACTGAAATAATGATGAACTAACTGTATGATGCCCCCTTGAGGGAATGGTTGGCACAAGTAGGTCGACAAATAGTCTCACAAAAAGAATGAAAGACAAAGACAAACCAACTAACTAATCATCTTAAATCCTAAACCGACAAGGTATGGAAAAGTGGGGTTAACTAAACGAGCAAGTTTTCATACATTTTAGATGGATCAACTACACAATAAATTTCATGCTAAATGATGCAAAAGAAGTGCACTTTAATTGAGTGTTTGTGGTATTTGGCTTGTTGTAAAAAGGTCTTGCCCTTTTTGCAACCACTACATCTATTGCTTTCTTAGTGTAGTGTGATGTCCAATGTGCAGATATGTCTTGGTGCTTAACCCTAACACTAAAATGTGTTTTAACAACTCAAACCTCTAATCCTAGTGGAGGGTGATGAAGTTGATTCCAGGAGATGAAACCACATGTTAAATATTCCATATATAACTTGTAGGAGGTAATGAAGTCCTCCTTGCAAATCTATGAACAAATCTATGACTTCGCAAGGACAAATCACTACTTCCAAAAAATGGACTTTTGGCCAAATTTTTACCTTCCTTGATTTCACACTCCAAGATCCTACATGGACAAGGGTTAGTAGTTTAATTTTAGATGTTTTATGACCAAAATTATGAGGCTAGAGTCCCACCAGGCATGCCATGATGTAGAATAGGAATTTGACTCAAGAGAGGTGATTATTATTATGTTAGTTCCAAAATGAAATCAAATTGAAAGAATCACACTAACAAGCATACATCTCTAGGCCTAGACACTAAGGAGGAGCATAATAACAAACATACATATGAAAAAAACAACTAAAACATGAAATAAAACTTCCTTCACTTTCCTTAGATGCTGCAAATAGCTTGTTGAAGTGGCTTGCTCAGCTTGTGCTCAATGAGTCTTTATCAAAGGAGGCTTGGCTACTTCCTCTTCTCCTTAGCACCTTTGTGATGGATTTGGATTTGGATTGAATCAATAATTTGGCATTATAACACTATTTTCAATGGTTTTTGAAATTATTTATGCATTATAACTTTACATTATCCAAGATTAAAATTCATGTTCGTGGCTCTTCTATTTATAGATTTTTGAAATGGTTCAAGATCAACCATGACCGTGCATCTCAAGATTGAGATGTGTGGCCATGAATTAATCCAATTACGTAATTAAATTTATAAACATCCCCCATAAATATTAGGGATAGAGGGGCATTTAAGAGGCATAAAGGGTCTTAATGAGGCATGGGGTGGCTTAATCCTGATATTTTATGCATTTATGGCCTAGGGATGCCTTCCTAAGAAATGATGTCATTTGATGATGTAGATATTCAATATTCATTTCTAAAAACAAAAATTCAAAAATCTCCATGGAATTATTAATTAGGCTCATGATTTGAATTAATTAGATTTAAGCATGATTAGTCACTTTGGTGCAAATTTTGGCCCCTTTTGGTGCGCAAATTAATCAAATTGGTCAAAATGTCTCATTATTAGGTCAAAATTTGATTGGATTGGAATTAGGATGCAATGTCAGATGCATTAGATTTTTTATCCCATTTAGGATGTTTCCAACACAAAATAACAAAGGCACATGTCTTATGTAAGAAATTTGGCAAAAAAGAGCAATCCATAGCACCCAGGTGCAAAATTGACATTTTGACTCGAAATGATCTGATCAAAGTTTGTTGGCCCATAAAATGCATTGCCCCATTTAGTGACACTCTACAAAAATCAACACTTGAATATAACAATTTCAACTCTTTCTCATGTGTTTTAGTGTTTTTAAGACAAATTGTGCACTTTGGTAGAAATTATTCAAAAGCCTAGTTGGAGGTTATTAGTGGCCAATTTTAGGTGTCAATAGATATACCTAGATGTCTATAACTTTAGGTAGGACTATCACTTAAATGTTATTAGAGACAACTTTTACCTTAACCCTATTATCTTCACTAGAATCACTTCACAAAACCTGTAAGAGACATTATACAATGATATTATACCTTTAAAGGTTTTTTCACAAGTTCAAATCATTGATTTAGGTCACCAAATGACAAGAATATTGACTCAACCCCAAAAACTACAACAAGACTATGTATGTGTCTTTTAGATCTTTAGAACAAGTGTTTTAGATCTTGAATCTTATCAGTATCCTTTTAGTGACCTTATTAATGGTTATAGTTATCTATATTAGTGAGAAACCAATCTTTAGTCTATTGGTTTATCAAAAGAGAAATATAATGTTAATTCTATTTTTTTAGGTCTATGTAAGCCTAATTTAACCTTTTCATACTTGATTTGACCCTATACAATCAATAAAAAATATAAAATACCTTTCTAACATGTATTATAATGATCATAATACCTTAATCAACCTTCATACAATGTTTGAAACCAAAGAATAAGGCTAAACAGTCAATTCTTATCTTTTATAGGTCTCTCATCAAACACCTATAGGAAACACAAACATATTCAGATTTTTCTTGTAGAATCTACTTCATTCTATCTTCAAGTGGATGTACCTAGATGTCCACAACTTTGGGTAGGACTATCACTTGAATGTTATTAAAGATAATTTTTACCTTAACCCTATTCTATTCACTAGAATCACTTCACAAGACCCCTAAGAGACATTATGTGATGATATTATACCTTTAAAGTTTTTGTCATGAGTTTAAATCATCAATTTAGGTCACCAAATGACCAAGAATCTTGACTCATCCCCAAAAACTACTACAAGACTATGTATATGTCCTGTAGATTTTTAGAACAAGTGTTTTAGATATTTAATCTTCTCAGTATCCTTTTTAGTGACCTTATTAATGGTTATAGTTATTTATATTAGTGAGAAACCAATCTTTAGTCTATTGGTTTCTCAAAAGAGAAATATATTGGTAATTTTGTTCTTTAGGTCTATGTAAACCTAATTTAACCTTTTCGTAATTGATCTAACCCTATGCAATAAATAATATGAAATACCTTTCTAATGTGTATTATAGTGATCATAATACCTTAATCAACCTTCATACAATGTTTGAAGCCAGAGAACAAGGTTAAACAATCAATTCTTATCTTTTTTTAGGTCTCTTGTCAAACACCTACAGGAAACACAAACACAGTCAGTTGTTTATTGTCCCACAATACCTCTATTTACTTGATAACACTTGGATTAGCTCTTAAATACATCCTATCACCTTTTATCAAAATCTAGATGGATTTCATAGGTTAAAAATAAAGTTATGACTCAATTTGTGTTTGACAACCCTGTTTTAGGGTTCTTAGAGAACCCAAAAGCTGAGATCTTCATAAAAATGTTTCATAAATCCCAAGTAATTTAAAATATTTATATCACCTCTAATATAGTATTAAAAACATCTCCTTAGTTCTCTAATCTTCTATTCACACCCATGCAACTTCTTAATCGTACAATGAAGGTCTTTTTAGGATAGTAGCAGGCAGAAACAAGGTTTTTAAGGATTTATTACTTATCAAGCTTCAAGAAATATATGAAACCTTTGAAAATAGGAATGGAACTCACTTGTATATATAAAATACACATGAATACATTTATTTAAGATCATATTCCTCTCTCTTTATGAAAAAGACCTCATTTCACATACACAATCTTTCTCTTTCAGTGATAAAACATAGTCTTAAGACCAAAAATGGACAAAATCAATCTTTTTCTTATGTGATTATTTAAGATGTTTTTATAAATAGATTATAAGATATTAAATCTTACCTTTTATAATGTTATTAATCTCTCATATAACAAAAACATGTTCAATCACCCTCTACCATAGTCCTCTTCTATGTATAATTATGTATTTCTTGATACAATCCTACCATGATAGATCTCATGAATATGTTAAATTAATTAACTTAATAGAGATATACAATTATAATAATAAGATAATAATACCTTTATTGATTAAAACACTTATTTATTGATCAAACATTCATATACATAGGCACAATCCTGAAAAATATCATATACTAGGCCTAGAGGCCTTAAGCCTCCTTACTCACTCCTATTTCTCCAAAGACTAAGTGGTTTGACCTTATACTTATTTACTTACTTTATTTGAATCCTATTTACATGTTTCACACCATGTCTTCTCTCTAACCATCATGATAAACATAATTTTTTTTGACTTATCTCTAGCTAACATGCCTCCTTTAACCTCTACCAATGTAGGGGGCTTCTTCTAGATAGCCTTATGGTGAAATTACATTTACATGATGATATAAAGATATTTAGAAGTCCTATTAGGAACCTTTCAATAGGTGCATACCTTTTAAAAAGGGTTACAAGCCCTTATAAACCCTTTATGACAATTTAAATATTCAAATATGTAATTTGGAGGGAAACTTATCTTATCATTCTTATAACATCTTTACCAATCATGTATTTTAATCTCTATGTAAAGGTGAATCCACCTCATTCCCTATTTAGAAGATAATCTCCAACTTAGGGAATGATAAAATAACATGTTAGTTGGAGATAAGAATGTAGGAAAGATATTCTTGGTTTATTTCAAGACCAAGACCAAATAAATACATGTTATTATCTAGGGATAAGTTTCAATGCATTTTATAAGAGCTAATGAAGGAGGATTTATGTAATTAGAGAGGAGATAAGGTAGAGATCATAGATAGGATAAAAGGACAAATTTAACATTTTCTAAGTGGAGTTATGATTGTTTAGATATTCTTGTGAACCAACACAAGAATAACCTATATTTAGACATCAGTTAAGATGGATAGATTTCAAACTTAATTGGAAGAAGGTTTAGATGGGCATAAAATAAATAAGAAACTTAGTTGGATTGGTTGATGAATGGTGTGTAAGGGGTTGCAAGGTAAATTTGGATGCAATATAATTCTCATTATCACATCTCGCTCATGTTGACCTAGAGATAATACTCTTGGGGTTGCTTAGAGGACTTACTCATGTAAGTGTAAGATCTGATGGCTCATATTTAGCACTCATAGTTCTCCTACAATGTGTGACTGAAGTTTGCTTAGTTTACACACTCAAGGATGATAAGATAATCTTAAGGGATGCATCCTATCAACTATAACATTTTCTCTTGAAGCCTAATGGAAACTAGATAATGGTCATTCTAGCATTAAAACATGCATATGAATGTGTCTAAGTAAATAGTTCATCGATTAGGATAAAGAGAAAGAAGATACATTACCCACTAACTATCTTTTATTCTATTTTGAGAAAATTGGCTACAAGATAACACTCATTATCGTATCTTGCTCACATCGAGTTAGATAGAATCCTCCTGGGGTTGAATAGAAGACTCATATGCAAGTGTAGGATCTGATGGCTCATATTTATCCCTCATGGTTCTCCTAAAACACACAATTAAATTTCACTCAGTTTGCACAATAAGAGATGATAAGATTCTCTTAAGGGATGCATCCGAGCAACTGCATGTTTGCTCCTATGGCCTAAGGACACCAGATAATGGTTATTCTAGCCTTAAAACACCCATATAGATGTGATTACATATATGGTTCATCAATTGGGCTAATGATCTAAAAGATATGCCCCCACTGACCAAATTTTGATTTATTCTAAGACAATTGACTGGTATAGAAAACTCATTACTACACCTTACTCACATCGAGTTAGAGAGAATCCTCCTAAGGTTGTTTACATGACTCATCAATTCAAGTATAGGAGCTAAAATATCTTCTCTATCATTCATGTTTTTCCTTCAATGCATGAACAAAGTTCTTAGTTTCCCACTCATAGAAGATAAGAGTATCTTAAGGGATGCATTTGATAAATTACAACATTCACTCTTTGGCCCTGATGGAGATTGGATAATGGTGCTTCTAGAATTGAAACTCCCATCTAGATGTTCCCATGCATATGATTCATTGATTGGGCTAATGATCTATAATATACACCCCTATTGACTAACTTTTGGTTCATTTTAAGAGAATTGGCTGAAAGAGAAAACTCATTACTGCATCTCACTCATGAAGAATTAGAGAGAATCCTCTTATGGTTTATTAGAGGATTCATCCATACAAGTTGAGGATTTGATGGCTTATCTCTATCCCTCATGGATATCCTTCAATTCGTGACCAAATTTCACTTAGTTTGCACACTCAAAGATGATAAAATTATTGTAATGGATACATCTGATCAACTAAAAAAATATTTCATGGGGATTGATGAAGACTAAATAATGACTATTTTAGCCTTAAAATGCCCATTTAGACATGCCCACATAAATGGTTTATTTATTGGGATAATGAGCTAGAAGATGAGTCATAGTTCACTCAATTACAAAGTTCACTCTCAAGGCCTGACAAAGACTAGATAACAGTCATTATAGCCTTAAAATTCCCATATATATATATGTGGTTGTAAAGATGATTCATTTATAGTGATAACGAGCTAGAAGATACACCCCCACTGACTAACTTTTGGTCCATTATGAGAGAATTGGCTACAAGAGAAAAATCATTACCACATCTCACTCACGTCAATTTATAGAGAATCATCCTAGGGTTGATTAGAGGAATCATCTATGAAAGTTTAAGATATGATTACTTGTCTCTATCCCTAATTATTATCATGCAATACATGATCGCAGTTTGCTCAATTTACACACTCAAGGATGATAAGATTCTCTTAAGGGACGTGCCCGATCAATTACAACATTTATTCTTAGGGTCTATTGTAGACTATATAATGGTCATTATAGCCTTAAAATAACCATATAGATTCTATTTCATAGATAGTTCATCAATTGGATTAACAATCCAAAAAATGCACCCCCCATTAACTAACTTTTGGTTTGTTATGAAAGAACTTAATGCATGAGAAAACTCTTTATTACATCTCACTCACATTGAGTTAGAGAGAATCCTCTTAGGGTTTATTAGATGACTCATTCATATAAACTTATGATTTGGTGGATTTTATCTAACCATCATGGTTCTCCTACAACACATGACTTAAGTTCACTCAGTTTACACAGTCAAGGATGATAAGATTATCTTAAGGGATGCATCTAATCAACTATATTATTCATTCACATGGCCTAATAGAGATTGAATAACATCCATTATAAACTTAAAATTCCCATCTAGACATTCCCACATAGATATTTCATGGATTTGTATATCAATCTAGAATATATGCCCCCACTGACCAACTTTTGGTCTGCTATGAGAGAATTAGTTGCAAGAGAAAACTCTTTGTTGTATCTAACTCACATAGATTTAGAGATAATCCTCCTAGGATTTATTATATAACTCATCCATAAAATTTTAGGATCTAATGGTTCATATTTATCCCTCATGGTTCTTCTATATAATGTGACTAAATTTTGCTCAATTTTCACACTCAGGGATGATAAGATTCTCTTAAAGGATGTGTCTAATAAATGCAACATTCACTCTTGGGGCCTAAAAGAGACTAGATAATGGCCACTTTAGTATTAAAAAATCCATATGAATGTTACCATTTAGTCATATCATTTATTTAGATAACGATTCAGAAGATAGACCCTCTATCAACTAACTTTTGGTCTATTTTGAGGGAATTGGCTGTGAGAGAAAACTGATTATTGCATCTCATTCATGTCAAGTTAGAGAGAATATTCCTAGGGTTGTTTACATGAATCATCTATGTAAGTGTAGGAGATGAAAACTCATCTCTATTCCTCATAGTGGTCCTACAATGCATGACCTAATTTTTCTTAGCTTGCATACTTAGTGACGATAAGATTATCTTAAGGGATGCATTTGATCAAGTGCAATGTTCACTACTTGGGTTTGATATAGATCAAATAATTGTAACTATAGCCTTAAAATTATCATATATACATTCACATATAGATGGTTCATGGATTGGGCTAACAATACAGAAGATACACCCCCACTAACAATTTTTGGTTAATTCTGAGAGAATTGGCTACGATAGAAAACTTGTTATTGCGTCTTGTTAACATTGAGTTAGAGAGAATACTCCTAGGGTTACATAGAATAATCACCCATGAAATTTTAGGATTTTATGGTTCATATTTATACCTCAAGTTTATCTTTTCATTCATGATTGAAGCTCACTCAGGTTTCACACTCAGGGATGATAAGATTCTCTTAACAGATACATCTGATCAACTGTAATGTTCCCTCTTAGGGCCTCAAAGAGATAGTATAATGGATGTTATATCCTTAAAATTGAAATATATACATGCCTACATATAAGGTTAATTAATTGGGATAATGATCTAGAAGATACATCCTCACTAACTAGCTTTTGGTCCATTTTGAGAGAATTGGCCGCAAGAGGAAACTCATTGCCACATCTTGATCACATCAAGTTAGAGAGAATCCTATTAGGGTTGATTAGATGATTCATCCATGAAAATTAGGATATGAAGGCTCATCTTAATCCCTTGTGGTTCTCCTATAATACACGATTGAATTTCATTCAATTTTCACACTCATGGATGATAGGATTCTATTAAGGGATGTGTTTGATCAACTAAAATGTTCACTACTTAGGCTTAATGAAGATCGGATAACAAACATTCTATCCTTAAAATTCCCATCTTAATTTTCTTACATATATGACTCATTTATTGGGATAATGAGGCATAAAATATTTCCCCCACTGACCAATGTTTGGTCTATTTTGAGATATTTAACTATGAGAGAAAACTCATTGTTGTGTCTCACTCATGTCAATTTAGAGAGAATCCTTTAGGGTGTTATCATAGGTATCATCCATGCAAGTGTAAGATCTGGAATCTCATATCTAGACATCATGTATCTCCTAAAACCTTTGATCGATAAAACCTTCATGTAAGGACTCTTAGACATAACAAAAAGGATATTTGGATTCATCCCACACTCTAATTACTGGTCTACACCATTAGCTTAAACTGACCTGATGATTTGGACCATTATCCACATTGTCACTCCTTATTTATTTTTTATCTAGATTATAAGACTTTGACTTTTTTCCATTATTTTGACCATGACCAACTTGAAATAATCTATGCCTTATTATTAAAATGGCCATAAATACTAAAATACTAAGCCAAATAACTTGAAAATCTAGGTGAAGTTGGGGAAGAGTGTTTAATACTTAATACAAGTATTTTTATGTCAAAATGAGATTTAAATATGTTGATATAGATGATTATGTCTCAACATGCCTGTAGGTACTCATTTTTAAGAATTGTGATCAAGGTCAAGGTAAGTTTTCCTTATTTTTATATGGTTTCTATTTAAATATATGGATATTTATAATGACTTATGAGGCATTAGGTTTCTATAAATTATAAAACATAGCTAGGGGTATCTTAAACTTGTTTTTAGTCATAGTTATCTTTTTAGGGCATAAAAGGCATTGTAACTACTTGATAAGCCTTATGGAGTCAGTTTTCTATGTTGAGACTGGGTGAGTAAGGGAGTATATTGATCAAGTTTGGTTCATTATAAGCTTAGTATGTTCTTAAAAAACTTGATAATTATTGAACCAAAAAATTAAGAGGTGCACAAGATCAAATTCAAGCATAAAAAGTCACATTTTCTTCATGAGTTGGGAGATACTTAGTGAAAAAAAGGTCTACCATAAGTAAAAAGAGGACTATGTAAGCTTATGAAGCACTTTTATTCATGCAATAAAGAAGTTTTGAGTTCAGATTATGTGTTTCTCAGTGTAATATATAATTTTTAATGTGATTTAATCATTCATATATTTACTTCAATCTTGTATCATCAAATGAGTTCTTCAAACCCTCAAATTTTTGATTTTCTAAATATATAATCACATATAGGGGTCTCAATTCATGTTTAAAACATTTTATGGGAGTGAATTTAATATTTTATATTTTACAGGAGTGATTTAAGACCACTTTATATGTGGTATATTGAATAAATAACTAAATAGCTCTATGACCAATCAGTTTGTTGCTCTCGACCTCCCTATTTTTTGTGTACATTCAAGTTCAAGGTTTGGTCACTAAAAAGGTCATAACTCATAATTACTAAGAAAAACAACTTGAAAATTTAGGATCAGTTTGGGGAGGGTGTTTAAAAACTATTCCATACATGTTTATGTTAAAACCCATTTTCAATAACCTATTTTAATGGACTGTGTTAAGACTTCCTATAGGTGCTCAATTTTAAGAAAATTGTGATCAAGGTAAACGTAAGTTTTTCTTATTTTTGAGCTCTATAACTTGGTATAAAGAGTGGATCACCTTTATTAAGTTTTACGTACATTTATAAAGTATTTCTTAGGTGTTGAAAGAGTCAAATACTGATTTTGACCTATTAGAAGCCAATTTGGCCTAAAGGGTTAAAAACTGAGTTAAGAAGCTTGAGTCTAATCCTTCAAGAAACCAATAAAGGGGATTGATTTATCAATTGTTTTAAATCATTATATATTGTTGAGTGCTTTTATGATAGTATAAACCAAAATTATTAAGGGAACTCATCAATAACCATAAAACTAGTACAAGTTTCTTAAGAGTGTGTAATAAAAGTTAGTGGAATTTATCCTAGAAAGTCATCACTAATACAACCACACAACATCAGATTTTAAGATGCCAAATTATACACAAGATAATAAATATGATGATTTTTTTATAATATTTCTTATTCCTATACCCACATTCATTCATAAAATTCGATTCTTAATCAATTATTGACTCTCATTCACCTCTGTTTACAACTTATTATGGCCAATCTTGATTCAATTAACCCTTACTATGCTTCTATAAGTTTTTATTCAAATATTTATTATTAATATATGTCTGAAAATACTCTTATTTAATAGGAATTTTTCACACTAACTTGTCTCAATGACTCTATCTCTTTTAGTGATTAGTCTTACAAGACCAATGCTCCTTGATCTTAATCACCTTTTTAATCTAATTTCAATATCCCTCATTCCTTTATATCACTAAAAATATATCCCTTTAATGAGATATTTAATCAATAAAGTCTTGTTAATTAGGCCTTAAGATCTTGCTCATCATCTAGAAAGAGGAGAATCCTATGTTGAGAAGGCAAATCAAACATATTCTATGTTGGGAAGATAGTTGAGAAGACTTAGGTCTTATTTATTATCAATATACATAAAAATTAAAGGTTTAATGAGAAAATATATGATTCATAGCTATAATGAAGGATCATATAAATTTTTCCACTTGTACCAAGGAAGAGAGAGGAGTTAGTAGGAGAGTGGTATCCAACAGCAAGGTGGAAGGTCTATAGTAATAGGTCTATGTCCTATTTGAGACATTGATGAATTAAAAAAAGTGATATTTTTATTAAATAAATTATTTATACCCTATTTTATATTATCATGTGTTATTATATGTTAATGAATCTAATATGAGTCTTTGAGTCCTTAAAAGCATGATTGAGTGTGATGTTACAAAATTATGTGTTGTACTAAGATTGGGATAGGAAGAGTTGAATGTAATCTAAGATTCATGAGATATAGATGAAAATATTGAAAGGTAAGATCTAATGATACAATGTTTATTTGATTCATTACTCCTTTAAACTCATTAAATCCATTTTAAAGTGCTCTTGAGTCCTTAAACCCTAGGACATGGTAGTAATTAAGAAAACCTTATAACTTTTCTTGTATCCATAAAAAACTTGTGAAATTTTGAATGGAGTTATAAATGGGTTAAAATAAGGTTTTATAGGTGGTTTTATATGTTTTTGATAATTTATGAGACATAAAAGTGAGTTGTAGGCCTACAGACATGTTGGAAACCCTACTAACACTCTATTTAGAGTAATTTGAAGGCTTGAGAATGGACAAAAGGTTATAATGAGGTGAGTTAATTTTTTTTTAGGGTAATAAATTTTTTATAGGTGTTATGAATCGAATAAATAAGGAAAATAGTGGTTTTAGGGTGTGATGGGCTTAACTAGGTCTAGTAATAAGAAAGCAAAATTGGGTTGATGAGCAAAGATAGAAGTTTTAATTGTCAAAGTCAGTTAGTTTGTGATTTATTGAGATATAAGAAAGTGAGAAGAGTATAAGGGATTAATAAGAGAGTATTAAAATAGAATAAATAAATATAAATTAGGCATAGTAAACTATAACCTAGTAGAAGCCAAGGAGTGAGATAACAAGAAAAGAATATGTGTAACCTTGAAAGTGGAATTGTTTAGTGTTGTAGAAGCTCAAAGAGGCATTTAGAACTAGATTTTTTTTGTGTTCAAACTCATATGAATCACTTAATGAGGATTCATATGTTTCATTGAAAAATAAAAGACTATAAGTCCATGAATGCTAATTGGGAATCAAAAAAAGAGATAAGGTAAGATATCTTGTTTTCTTAATGAAGTTCATTTAATCTAAAGGATACAATTTGATAATATTATTATAAATAAAGGGTTTAGATAAATAATTAAATCATTGGTCTTGTAAGACCAATATAATATATAAATGAGAAGAATATTGAATAAGTGTTGAGAGAGACAAACCTATTTGACAAAGTGAAATTATATAGACCTGAGAAGAGAATTGTGAAATAGATCTCAAAGGAAACCTTGTAAGGTTATTAAATCAATATTGGCCATAGATAAATTAATAAAAAAAATTAAATTGTTTTATATGGGGTATGGACCTAAATTGCATCAAATTGTGCTAGTGATTGGGACCTTGGATGGTAATGGTAATGAAGATTGTCATCAAAAAGTTAGGTGTTGTAGTGAGTCATTGCAAGGTAATGAACATTGATGAATATTAAGGTAAATATACTATAAGAGTGATTCATTATGATAATTTATGAAATAAGTCTTGAACTTGACAAAATAATCTTAAATAATAAGTTGGTCTTTGTTATATATGAGATAATCTCATTGATCTTGTACAAACCAATAGGGTTAAAAAAGTCAAACATCCTAAAAAGATTGGAATACAACTTGAGACCAACCTAAATGGAATATAAGTATTGATGTTGTAGAGATGAAATACCTAATCATGTAGGAGTTGATATAAACTTATAACAATTAGTTGTGAATTAGACCTCCTTGAAGGATCCTAATAAAGGAGTAATAGAAAAAGAATTGGCCATTAAGAATGTGATGAGATTTATTAGGTGACATGAACAAGTAAAAGTGTGAGTAAGTAGGAGTATGTTCATAGACATAATAACATAAGGATTAAAGTGTATATTATTTCTATCAATCTCTCAAGGTTCATGCCCTTAGGAATGGTCACAAGCCCTTTACAACATAATTTGAATTTTCAAACATAGTATTTGAAGGGAAACTCTTTACAATGATAAATTAACCTTTTCCAATACATATGAAGCATTCCAAGCCTTCTTATTGATCATATAAACCATCCTAGACATCCTAAAAAATATTATAAAGTATAAATTTTAATATTCACATCCCTGAAATTGATCACAATTCCATTTACATCACAAGTCCAAATTGTTATGTAATGGAATGTAAATGAAACAAGTAAATAGTAAATATCACACAAGAATGTAAAATATAAATAATGATGAAGCACCTAAATTAGATAAAACTTTTTATTTTTTAAATCCCAATATGAAGTAATAATTATCTCTAACCAATAATATGTGTTTAGCATTGTTCATGTTGTTGAAGTTTGGCATTGATGTTATCATTGATGTCAAAGGTTCTTAAGAAAGGTGTTCATGAGGTCATTAAAGAATGTTCTTATTTTATAGCATCATTGAGATGCATGACATTGTTTGAGGAGAATGGATTACATATGATCAAGTTATAATATAATAAATAAGTGTTTCAAGGTCAATTGTCAAATTTTAAGATCTTGAGAAGCCTAATCATGACACTGGTCATTGCATGAAGAGACCTTGTGAGCAGGTATGAGCTTGATGGCATAATGATATGGATACACATAGGTATAAGAGGATATATTAGGTTGGTTTATAATTCATATGATGTATTAGAGCACTCATGAGAGTCTTAGAGTGAGCCTATAGGGGTAGGACCTACAGACCTAGTATGTGACTAGATCACCTCTAGACCCTACTTGGCCTAATGAGGAATCATGATATGTTGTCAAGGAATATGAAGAATGATTTTTTTTTTTGATAATTTTATATTTTGTGTGATAATGTAATTTAGGTGTAAAGTGCATGAAAAGAGGCTTGACAGTCAGTTTTAAGGTCTAATGTAGTTTGCAGGTTAATGACTAAGCAAGCAAAGAGAGAAATGATGGCCAAAAGAGGCATGAGATTCATATATAAAGATAATAATGAGCATGTGAGAATTTAAAGTGGTGTGATATGTTTTACTAGGTTTTTTCTACCGATTATGAGGTCAATTTTTTCAAGAAAAGGCATGAAAAGTGGTTTTGAGGTCTCCCAAGTGCACAAAATGAAAGGTTCTCAACCTAAGAAGGTTTTTCAAGTGTTCATTGGCATGTGTAAATTATTCATGGAAATATAAGATATTTAGGAGATATGGGGAAGTGTCCTAGATAATATATCTAGGAATTATTTTTGTAAATGAGGGGCATTCCTTTATAAATAATTGTTAACACTAGAAATAATGTTAACCCTCTCTAAAACCCTAACACTGACCCGATGTCAAAGATATTTTGATAAACAGCCTAGAATGGTCTCAAATGAATATAAAAAATATTTTACCTTGTATAAAAATCTCCAAATAACCTCTAGGTGTGATTGGTTTGTTAGGTGAGTGAGTGGACCCTATAGGAAATGCCTTATTTCTCAAAGATTTGTTGTAGTAGTCAGATTGGACCAAGTCAAAGTTGTTAAATGGATGAAGGCTGAAGATTGAGAATTGTATTTGATATAAATGGTTGTTTATTATCAGGTTATATAATTTAGGGGTGTTAAACTAGACATACAAGTTGACCAGTCTCTAATAGGCCTAATGGTGCAAACAGTTAGAAACCTAGGCAAAAGTGAGAATTTGATTAGGGCTGTGTTGTCATGGATTAGGGATGAATACAAGTGCATAGATAAGTTTTTAAAGACATGTAATACATGTTAATTTTGGATATAATATTTGGAGATCATTTTATATAGAAAAAAATTGCTTTCAAATTGAATTGTCTAGCTCAATGAGGTCTATGTACAATGAGGTCATGAGATTGGTCTACAAGACCAATATTTCCATTAGAGATTATCATATTTTTAGTTGGAGTTTTTTATGATGATATTTTAATATTTATTCATGAATTTAAATTCCTTTATTATTCTGAGGAGTTCAAAGGGTAATGTGTGTTAATGAAGGCCTAATTGAATTAGGTCTTTGTAAGGCCTAAAAGGGGTTTTGGTCCTACATGCTATCACAAACCTATTTTAATGTTTTATTAATGTTTTTTGAATGTAATAAGGCCTATTATATTTAAAATATAAGTATTAAATTGTGTATGACTGACCAAGTGGTGTATGATCAAGAACCTAGTATAAGAACAAGGCTTAAAAGGCCTAATTGGCTAGTTAGTGAATATGTGAGTTGAAGCAGAATAAATAACACTTTGAAGAGATAAAGGAGGTTTTTTATACCATGATCAAGGTGTAAAGAAACTATCATGAATATATAATATTGGTGTTTTAGATGACTATCAAGGTCAGATGACTTAATCTGTCTTGAAGAGACCTAATTGTGTGAAGGAGCCTACAAGGCGGTTTGAGAGGGATAATAATGTGAAGAGATGAAGAGGTGAAAATCATCAGTTGGTTTAGAAAAACTATTTCCTAAATCTAATAAAATCAAGTAGGTGGCTTAGTTGGTGCTGAGTCATTTAGGGGGTTGGTGCCTCCTTGCAAGTAGGTGCTTGCTAAAACCTAGTCAAGTGGGTGCTTGGCTAGTTGGGGTTGGTGCTCCAAGTGAAGTTGGTGCTTCACTAAATATTGATGTTTGTCTTATAGTAATTTATTATATTTGAATATATCATTTTTTTTCTTCCCCTTGAGGTTTTCCCACTCAAATAAGTGTTCTATATGTTATGCTCTGATCTCATGCTTATGGCTCTTAATGTGTTGCTAGTTCACTATATTGTTTTGATAGTCCATGAATGATAAATTAAAGTTGTAAAAAAATTTAAGAATAATTCACCCCCCCATATTAGTCATTTTTATTTCAATAATATATGTAAACATTAAATGATGAAAATAAAAGATACAATTAGGTAAAGGAAGCTTATTTGTCAAATAGTATATATGTGTATAAGCAAAGTTCTATGTCATAATTCAACATAAACAATAGGACATATATCAATAAAAAATGTAGACCATAACATGTACATATATAAAATGAACCATATAAGCATATAATTTGGTCCATATCAACACATAAAATTGATTATGCCTACAACTAGACCCCTAACACAACAACTGGCTCTCTTGCTCCTCATTGCCTCCAAATAAATTGCACTTTGTTGCCATAGATGTAGAGCTAAGGGTGTTGGATGCATCAATATGAGGAGAGAATATACTCTTAGCATGTGAGTCATCAAATATTTGATCTAAAATCTCTAAAAAATGTTGTGTTTGCACAACATATAAAATATAAAATTTAATACATTAAAATTATATATAGAAAATAATAATTTTTTCAAGAACAAAATTTTACAAAATGATTCTACACTCATTGTATTCCATCTAAATGGTTTCTTAGGGATGCGATACCATGCATACAACTGTGATGGATAATTATATGAAGCATACATATATCGTTAGATCTAGATGTGCATACATTTATGTAAATATGACATAGAATATCATTACTTGAAGTTAAAAAATAGTTTTACTATGTATTCTCACTAGTCTTTGTCTTTGAATCATGACCTAGTATGAAGACACTGGATCCTCATATGTAACTGAAACATTAGGAAAATGTTATTATCATTCATGAGGGGTGCCCATAGCATACCTCATCATCTATAAAACCAATAAATGAATAATGTGTGGATCCAATGAGCATGATAAAAAATTCATGGCTATAATATATATCTTAACACACAATTTTTTGTTCAAGGGACAATAAATATACATGAATAAATATATGATTTAAAAGTTTTCAAACCTGATTAAAGGGACACTAGTCTTAATTGTAACCTCTAAAATAGATTCAAGGCCTATTGATCTACCCAACATATCTCTAATCATCTATACAAGCAACAAATAAAAAATTCAGTCAAATAAATTAGTTGATTAAGTAAACACATACTAGAAAATAAATTTAATAATCTTTTACAAACATAAACAAGCTATAATTAAAATTAAACATGTATATAAAATACATGTGGTGAAGTAGATAACTCCTATGTAATAGGTTGATATGTCCTGAGAGGAGTTGGTAGATCTACTATAGTTGGCATAGTGTGTGACATGTTACTATCATGCACTGCTAAAGCATCTACAAGTGATGTATGCTCTAGAATTCTAGTCTCCTAAGGTTCTAAACTAACGATAAAAAGAATACTCATAGTGTCCTAAGGTATTGAAGGAACTATAGATGGAATATAATGAGAATTATTGGTTTCTTAAGATGCTCAAGTAATTGTCTATGACATAAAATGATGGGTACTATTATGATGCAAAAATTTAGGTCTAGTCTCCACAT